>PVIJ01002856.1:0-149157 GCA_004024925.1 Scalopus aquaticus | reverse complement strand
AAAACAAAGCCAATAACCCAGTCAAAAAATGGGCAGAAGAGCTCAAAAGGCACTTCTCCAAAGAAGAAAAGCAAATGGCCAACAGATACATGAAAAAAATGCTCAACATCACTTATAATCAAGGAAATGCAAATCAAAACCACTATGAGATACCACCTCACACCTGAGAGGATGGCACACATTAAAAATACAGGCAACAGGGACCTCCCTGGTGGCGCAGCGGTTGGGCGCTGGGCTGTGGAGCTGTCGGCAGCGGCGACGCGAGTTCGACACCCGGCCAGGGAGAATCCCACATGGTGCGGCAGACCTCCTCTGCCTTGCCTGCTGCTCCCCTCAGCAGTGTATTTCTGATCTGCCTGTTCTGCTACCCGCTCTGTCTCTGGTGAACCCTCTCGCCGCCCCACGCCTCTGGCCTGCGCCCCAGCTTGTATGTATAAATAAAAAATAAAAAAAAAATCTTTAAAAAAAAAAATACAGGCAACAACAAATGCTGGAAAGGATGTGGAGAAAAAGGAACTCTTCTACACTGCTGGTGGGAATGTGAACTGGTCCAACCACTATGGAAAGCTGTATGGCGATTCCTCAAACTGCTAAACATGGAGCTCCCATACGACCCAGCAATACCACTTTTGGGAATTTACCCAAAGGACACAAAAATACTAATCCTAAAGGATACATGCACCCGTATGTTCATTGCGGCACTATTCACAATAGCAAAGGTATGGAAGCAACCCAGATGTCCAAAAATAGATGATTGGATCCAGAAGATGTGGTACATACACACAATGGAATACTATTCATCATGGAAAGAAGATAAACACATGCAATTTGCAGCGACATGGATGGAATTAGAGGGAATCATACTCAGTGAAATAAGCCAGAAAGAAAACGAAAAATATCGAATGGTTTCACTTATAACAGGACTATAGGGAGGCCGGGTGGGAGAGAGACACTCAGCGAAGGGGTCGAGGGGGGGGGGAGGATAAGGGCACAAAATGGAAGAGAGAGGAATACATGGGACCATGGAGATGGATCATGGGTGAATTGATAGTGGGTTGCCCAAGGGGAATACAAAATGTAAAAGACATAAATAACAAAAAAAAAAAAACCTAAAATTAAGAGGAAAAAAAAAAGAAAAATGTCAGTAAGAGATTCAGGAAGGAGTGTGATCTGTATTATTCAAGACTAGTACATACGATTCTGTTTTTACCCTTTTTTTAAAAAAGCCTTTCATCACCTATAGCATTTAGCATAGTGTATGATTATATAGTAATCCATGTGCTTATTTGGTTAATGACAGCCTGCCTTCTTGCCCCACTAGGGCAGGGACTGTTCTTGTATTCCTTTTGTTTACCATCGTGTCTAGGCACTGCTTACCCGGTGGTAATTCATACCCTGGATGAACTTTTACACATTTATAAGTGCTATGAAATTTAGCACTTTATTATATACATACATTTTTCTATAGTTATTTCATAAGTGTTACCTTATACCTAGCTCAGTGACTACTAATTAAATTATTTTAAAAATCAATAACTTTTAATATGCTGCAGATTTCTACCATTGATCCATTTAGTTAGTTGTTTGTAAATTTTTATTAACAAGTGAATTAATTTGTGAATTTGCTGGTGCTCCAATCTTTTTGTAACTGGTTTTTAGCCGTGTTGTGAAATAATGCACTAAGTAATTTATTATTAATAAAAGTTTAAAGTATTTGAAATATCTCTTGTAATGAAGCTGCCATTTGTTATATTGCCTTAAGTGGGAGAGAGCAGAATACATAGATTTTCCTCCTTAGAATTACCTCTTACTGGAGATAAACCCATGCTCCCACTGGAGTATGTATGCCTGCCTGTGGTCACCTTTTGTATCCCATGGAAAAGATTGAGACTGATTATGCTTTCCTGAATTTTTGGACAGGCACTCTTAGAAATGAGGTATAAAACCTGGTGAGATATAAAATACTAGTCAAATTAAATGGCCTATATATTCTAGAACCTTTTCTTCCTTTCCTTCTACCCCTTTTACCATTAATTATGTAGTACTCAGAATTTGCATTTGCTTATATTTCCTTTGTTGTTATTGTCACCTTTCAAAGCTGTAATTTACATGTAATAAAATACAGCAATTTCAAGTATAAAACTTGAGTTTTGACGAATATAAACGTTTGTGTTACTAACAGCACAATAATTACATTAAATACTATATATGTGATTTCAAAAAAGTTCTCTTGTGCCCCTTGAAGTTAATGTCTATCACCATCCCCAGGAAACCATTGATCTGATTTCTGTCAGTATTGTTTTGCCTTTTCTAGAATTTCATATTAATGCAATCAGAGTGTAGTCTGTCTCCCTTCTTTCACTTAGCATAATAATGCTTTTGTGATTCAGTCTACATTGTTGCATATGTCAGCAGTTTGCTCCTTTTTATTGTTGAATAGTATTCCATTGTATGGCTATACTACTATACTATGATTTGCTTATCCATTAACAGAATATTTGGTTTCTTTTCTTTTTTTGGACCATTGTGAATAAAGCTACTGTATACACTGGTGACAAGTCTTTTTTTGAGCATAATTTTCATTCTTAAATATATACCTAAGAGGTCAAAAGTATATCTGACTTAATAAGAAGTTGCCAACCTGTATTAGACTATACTATTTTGCATCCCTCCAGGGAATGTATCACAGTTCTAGTTGCTTTACATCTTTCAAAACTTGAGTTTTTTCAGTCTGTTAAATTTTAGACAATATAGTACGTATGTAGTGGCATCTCATTTTGCTTTTAGTTTGCAAACTAAAATGAATGATGTTGGACATCTTTTCATGTTCTTATTTGCTATCTGTATATCTTGGTTGAGATGAGTGTTCTGAGATCTTGCTCACTTTTTTACTGGTTTGTTTTATTTTTGAGTTATAAAAATCCTTTACATATCCTGAATACAAGTCCGTTTTCAAATATGTTCTCCCAAACTATGGCTGGCCTTTGCTTTTTTTGTACAGTGTCTTTTGAAGAACAAATGTTTTAAATTTATTTTCCCTTTCATAGTTTGTGCTTTCTATGCCCAATTTTAAAAAATTTTGCCTACCCAGTGTTACCAAGTTTTTTCTCCTGTGTTTTTTTCAAGGAGTTTTATGGTGTGAGCTCTTACTTTTAGGGTCATGGTTCAATGGTTCATTTAGATATTTTATGTATGGTAAGAGGAAGAGTGTTAAGGTTTATTTTTTGACATATGGTTAACTAATTGTATCAGTACCATTTGTTGATACTCCTTTCCCCATCGCATCTTTGTTGAAAGTCAGTTGGCCATATATTTGTCTATTTTAGTACTTCCTGTTCTGTTTAGTTTTTGTCTGTGTATTTTGCCAGTACAATACTGTCTTAACTACTATAGCTTTATGTCTTGCAGTCAGTTTATCATAGATTTGTTTTGTTATTCTAGTTTCTTTGAGTTTCCTTATAAATTTAGAATCAGCTTGTTAATTTTTATAAGAAAACCTGCTGAAATTGTGATTGGAATTACATTGAGTCCATAAGTTAGCTTGGGAAAACTAACATTTTACGTACTCTTAGATTTTTTTTAAGCCTATTTTTTTCTTAGGAATGTTTATAATTTTCATTCTTTAAATCTTGCACATATATTTTGTTGCTATTAAAAATTTTTATTTCGAGTTCTGATTATTTCTTACTGGTACATAGTAACATAGTTAAATTTTGTATTTTTGACCTGTGAATTTCCCAAGTTCACTTATTATCTAGTAATTTTTTTTCTAGATTCCTTGAAATTTTTTGCATGGAGAATTATATTCTCTGTGAATATGGACCATTTTGCTTCATTTTCAATATTTCTGCCTTTTCATTTCTTTTTCTTGCCTTCATGTACTGTTAGAAGTGGTGAGAATGGATGTCTTTGCCTTGTTCATGATCTTGGGAGACTGGGTAGGGAGTGAAGTCTTTTACCGTGTAAATGTGATGTTAACGTAGGTATTTTGTATTTTTTTGTTAGGTCTTGGAAGTTCTCCTTTGGTCCCAGTTTACTAAGGTTTTTTTTTTTTTTCCCATGAATAAGTAATGAATTTTGTCAAATGTTTTTATGCATATGTTGAGATGATCATATAATTTTTCTTTTATATGGAGTGCAAATTTTTTCTCCCAGTCTAAAATCTTGTTCATATGGTGAATTACAGTAATTTTTAATGTCAAACCAACCAGGGTATACATATATTTGTGTAATTACATACGCACATATCTGTTGGCTATGTATTTTATAGATAAGGAAACGGAACACAAACATGGTGTTATTTAGTAAGTGGACATAGGAACCTCAAGGCAGCAATTTAAAATTATTTACTATAAGGTCAAGCAGAAAAACAGATTTCAATAGGAATGACAGTATATTGCATAACTTATGCATTAGATGGAACCCAGATAAGTAACAGTGATGTAGCAAAGTGGAGAATATAGACTGAAATTTTGTTTTTTTTCCAGAAACTGCAGTAACTTGGATAAATTTATCACAGTCTTTGTGTCAAGGTTTCCTTATCTTCCCCTCAGCCCCAAGGAATAATTCTGTATTTGATTCTAAGAAATAATTATTAACTTATTCTCTACCCTTTCAGCATTTCTGAAATCAGGAAAAATGTGTTAGCTTGAGGTGGGAAGTAACTTTCGGTGGACTTGCATATGGTATTGCCTGTGTATGTGAATATTTAGGCATGGGTGTGGATCATTCAGCGCTCATTCGGGCTGATTTATTTGCTAGCATATGATGTTAGGTGAGATTTTTATGTTCCATAGGAAAGAGTTAAAATGTTTCAATTTAGGTAACATGATTAGTTGGTTAATAATTACTTTTTGTTAGGAGTGCTAGTAATAAAGTAAGAATTCCCATGGGCCTCCCTGGTGGCACAGCTGTTAGGTGTTGCTGTGGAGCTGTCTGCAGCGACACTGCAAGTTCAACACCTGGCCAGGGAGATTCCCACATGGCGCAGCAGACCCCTCCTGCCTTGCCCACTGCTCCCCTCAGCAGTGTATTTCGGTCGATCTGCCTGTTCTGCTCCCCACTCTGTCTCTGGTGAACCCTCTCACCGCCCCACACCTCTGGTCTGTACCCCAGCTTGTATGCATAAATAAAAAATGTTTAAAAAAAAAAAGAATTCCCTTCCCATTCTCATTACCTTTCCACACGCTTTGAAATGCTTACATTTTTAACTGTTGTGTGGTTACTCTCATAGGTCCAATGTTTCAAAGCTTTGTTTTTGTAAAATTTTCAAATTTATACTAAAGTAGGATGTAAGAAAGAACCCATACCTAGTTTGAATAATTACCCACATTGTTTCATCTGTTCTGCCCCTCCCTTCACACATACTATTTTTTTTTAAGGGCAAATTTTAAACCTTATATCATTTCACTCATAAATACATCTGTATCTTTAACATAGAAGGACATCTAAATATATATTTAGATTTACATCTGAAATGTAGCTTAGCAAATTTTAACTTATCAAGTTTCATTTTAAAATTTAGTTTTAAATTTAAGTTATCTTTATAACATAATTTTACAGGATCTAAAATTATGTAATATCCAATCTTATCCTATTTTCCTTACTTACAAGTGTCTACAATTTTTTGAATCAATCTAGACACTGTTAACACATTATATCTTAACCAAAAAAATCTTACAGAAGTTTAACATAAATTTGGACAAAATTGTTCATTAAAACTTTTTTAAGAAAATTATTACCTTATGGTTAATTGCCATTAAAACAAAAATATATATACAAATACAGTATATCCCCAATTGTGGCCAATAAAAGCACTTGAAAATGCCTCATTTCTGTGAAGAATGGTAAAACTTTGGAAGCTATGAGATAGTATTATGACTGCTTTTACCAGTTATGAAGAACTATTTCTGAGAAATCAAACATCTGTTCAAACCCAGCCTTTTAAAAAGAAGCATTATATCATCTAGTGATTTAAAACTGAAATAAAGAAAACATGAAAGTTTTCTAAGGTTAATTAGATAGGAAATGCAAGTAAAATACTAGTTAATAATACTAGTTAATATATCTTGAAATGACACTACGCAGAGTAACGGTACTAAAGAGGTCAAGATCATAAGCATGTTATAAAATATGACTGATGTTCCACTAAACTTCTAACTGGCAGCAATGGACTTAGAAGCACCTTTACACCCAGTGTGGAGAAGATACACAGTTTCTTTGATACTCAGACTCTGTGAAACTCCATGCTATAGAAAAAGAAAGGGATGTGCATCTGTGTTGCTAATTATCTGTTATTGTTGGGGAAATTATGATTACACTTAACATTAAATTTTGGGGAAGCAAAATCTGTTGATACCTCTTAAAATCTTAAATTATAGGTAATAACTGTATTGGAGGATTAAATGAGATGATTCAAGCAGGATATCTAATTGAAGTCCTGTACCAGAATTCAGTAAATAATGACTGTTAACTTGCTGTGTGATTTTAGGCAGTATTTGGTATGAACAAGGAACCTTTAAACCTTTTTTTCTCCTTTGAATTACCAAGAAAAGATTATTATTTTGTTTCGGTGGTTACTATCTTTTTCCAGAGGATAAGAACAGTATAATGGGCTGTAGAAAGATTGTTGGTAAGTTTCTGTGCTTGAGGCATTAAGTTTTCTTGGGAAATAATTATTTCTAGAAAATAATGACTCAAGTGATTCACAAAGTTCTATGTTTTTATTTCCTAAGCTTCTTTACCAATGTGTTTTAAATTAACCTTCTGACTTAGTACTATATAATTTATACTGTTCTGAATGTTTTATGTTAGATTATGAATTGGGATGTTATTTAACAACTGTGTAGTTATGTGTTAGAGTTGATAATATTGTCCATCTTTTGAAAATACTTTGGCATGTACATAAGGGAGTGTGTGTGCGTGTGTGCGGTGGGTTTGGAACTTAGTTTCATAGTTTCTTTTTAAGATCATGTTTCATATTTTTCAATACCTTATTATTTGAACATGTGAAATCATCACTGCAATAGAAGTCAAGAGAGCATCAGGTTCTTAGGACAAAAATGTTGTTTTATCTTCTGTAATTTTTTTTCCAGTCATTTGCTTTCATTGGTCTCATTCTTCTTTCCACTCTATTTCTTTTACCATCCATCATCTTGGTGCTTTTCTTAAAATATTACATTAGCTCCATAACTTTAATCTGTCATACTGTGACAATAATTATTCTAAAACATATCATGTGGGTGTATTATTCCGTTGTTTTGTTGCTTCCCATTGTCTGCTTGATTCCTAACACCCTTCACATCTTAGCCAGTCATATTATATATCCATCCACTCACTTATTCACTTATCATTTATATTGTTTCTTCTATAAGCTAGCCAGTGTGCTAGGCTCTGAAGATAAAATGGTAAGTGAAAACAACAGGGGCTTTGTCCAATGTATCTATTTGAGAAGACAAGCATTAATAAAAATAGTATAGATAGGCGTAAAATTGTAGTTATCATATATCCTACTAAAGGGAGGAATATATGCTATGAGAGCTTAAAGGTCACAGAAAGCTAAGATCTGAAGAGTTGAGTAGAATTTATTATATAAAAAGTTGGAGGCATGATCATATCAGGCAGAAGGACTAGAATGTACAACAATTCTTTCCCCGTGAGGGTTTAAAAAAAGACAAATATGACGTGGAGCATAAAAGAAGAGGGATCACTGTATAAAATTGAAAATAAGGTTGGGCTTGACCACATGGGGGCTTTGAGGCAATAATAATGTTGTTATTAATGCAAAAGCAATAGGAAACCATCCAAGGATTTCATTGGGAGGTAGGAGGTGGAAGAGAGGAAGTTAGGTGCGTGGTGGATGACCAGTTAGGCATTGCTGCATTAGTTCTGACAAAAGCTTGGCCATGGAGGTCAGTGATGATAGAAGAGATAGAAGGAAGCAACAGTTTCAAGAGAGATTTAGGAGATTAAACCAACTGAATTTGCTGACATATATGCCTTTGGGGACCTAAGGGAGAGAGAGATGGTGTCCTACCAAACAAACAGTAGATAAATGAGCTAAGAATTTCAGGTGAAGAAAATCAAACTTAAGTTTGAGGTACCTTTGAACCAGTCAGGAGGCAATGTTGAGTAGGTAGAAGAAAATCTGGCGCTCAGAAAAGATCTAGGTGGACATATACATTTGTTTAATACTATTTACAATACTATCCTCAATAGTAATTGAAGCTGAGGGTCGGTGGGTTGATGTTTTAGAGTATCAACTGCTTTAGGCTTAAGACTGAACCTTAAGGATCTGTAGCACTTACTGGCTATTGGAAGTTGAGGGCTGTGGTGGAAGACAAAAGAGCAGCCAGAAAAGAGGAGAAAAATGTAGTATTTCAGTATGAAAGACCAATCTAAAAACTCTCCAGTAGATTTAATGACACTGTTAGTTAATCTGTTTCGGTGTTGAAAGTCATGGCTTTGTTCATCTGAGTGCTTATTAGCTGGAACATCTAAGATAGCCATATTTATTTGTCTAGTATTTTGGTTTTCACTGTTCCCCGGGGGCCTGGGTTCTTGTCCCTGTGACTTTTGTTTTTCCATGTGATCGCTTGTCAGTCTTAGTGTAAGTTTAAATTTCTTCAATGGAGGCTGTCTCCTAAGGGGCTGGCAGTGAGGTTGTGAGGTCTAGTAAGACTTAGCCTTGGAGTACTTTCACCACACTGTTGTCTATTACACCGACAAAATAAAAGATCATTTATTACCTATACAGGAGTGTTTAATAGAGAGACCAGGAAATGACTAGAAAATGAAGAAAAATTCCTTATCATTCCTCTGTTTTTTCTAACGTGACCCAAAATAGGCCACTAATTTCCTGAAGGCTTCCTGTTTCTTTCCTCATATGCTCTTTCCCTGAATATTATTCCTCTCTCTCCTATATTAGATTATTATCCATTCTTAAAGACTTTCTTAAAATCTTCAGTTTCTTTCCTTCCTTAGACTTTAGCCTTCCAAAATTCTGAATTTAGTTTTTAATGCTAGTATTTGTTTTTTACTGTTTCTTTTTTAATGATTTTTTTTAATTTAGGTAAAACTGGCTTACATCATTGTATTTGTTTTAGGGATTTATAGGCTCAAACCTGTGAGCATGTGAGTGTTCACAGCATATCCACCACCAGTGTCTCACTAATCCTCTACGATGCTTCATTGGGCCCCCTCCCTCTAACACTCTCATCCTGCCACCTTCCCCTTCTGGTTGCCTCAGTTTTGCAATAATATGTCAAGGATTAGGTATTGCTTTGATTTTGTTTGACCCTTTGTTTTGTTTCTTTATATTCCACATATAAATGAAATGTCTTTCTCCTTCTGACTCACTTCACTTAGTATCCACTCAGATTCTAACCATGTTGTCGCAAATGGCAAAATAATTATGTTTTATAACTGAGTAGTATTCCTTGTGTACATATACGTCTCCTTAATCCTCTGCTCTGTTGATGGGCATTTAGATTATCTCCGTAGCTTGGTTATTATAAGTAGTGCTGCAGTGAACATAGGTGTGCTTATGTGTTTTTGGATAGATACTCTGGAATGGAATTACAAGGATTCCTTTATGTCCTCACCCTCACTAAAATTTGTCTCTCATCCTTTTGATATGGGCTATTCTCACAGGTGTGAGATGGTATCTCCTTGTGGTTTTGATTTGTGTGTCCCTGTCGATTAGTGACAATGAGCATTTTTTCATTGGCTGTATCTATTCTTTGGCGGCATGTTTACTTATCTCTTCTGCCCATTTTTTGATTGGGTAATTTTTTTCTTTTGGTTGAGTTGCATTAGTTCTTTATGTATTGTGCGCATTGGCCCTTTGTCAGTAGTATGATATACAACTATTTTCTTCCATTCAGTTGGATATCTATTTGTCTTACTGATAGTTTTTTTTGCTGTGCAGGAACTTTTTTGTTTGACATAATCCCATCTGTTTATTTTTGCTTTTCCTTCTCTTGCCAGTGGAGATAAATTCCCAGAAACATTTCTGAAACCAATGTCATGGAGTATCTTGCCTATTTTTCTTCATTGTATTTATAGTTTCAGGTCTTGTAGTCTATGTTTTTGATCGTGATGATTTGCACTCTGCATATGCCTTTCATTCTGCAAAATGGAATAGAACTTTCATTCTTCAAATTTACTTAGATGCTACTTTCTCTGTGATCCTTCCCTGATTTATCCCTCAGTAACTTATTCCTTTGCACCTCATGCATACCTTTACTGTTGTACATATCATAGCATATTACAATTATTTATTTAAATGTTCTTGAAGGTAGGAGATTATGACTAATATGTTGCCTTTCATTAAATAACACAACTGATTCATAGCTTGATTTGTGAGCCCCATCCTTATGTTTTTTTTTAGACTTCACATAATAGCAGTTTTAAAACTATATATTAATAATGACATAATTATCTCTGATGCTGTGGTAAATTCTTTGGTACTAGGCTAGTATATTAAACTATAGAAAAGTGATTTGCTGTGTGTGGTAACAAATTATATGGTCACATTCTTTATATCTGAATAAGGTAAGAATTTATATGGTTAATTTCCTGGGTGCCTCAGTGGAAGTATGTGCATATGTAAATTCTCACTGTAAGTATTGTACACTGAGGTAGATGGAGCAATTGTAATGGATTCAACATAAAAATGGTTGTTTTTCCATTCCCTGCTCTAGGTGTTCGGCTGACTTTGCAGTTAATGTCTGCAAAGAGCCATGGAGATTAGGTAGTAACACAAATAACCAGCTGTTGGGGATAAGTATAGCTAGTTTTGTGACCCACTGCAAACGTTATTGAAAATGGTGTGTTTGCACCTGTGTGTGCGTATATGTTGGGATTGGGGAACCATAATTCTTGTTGGGAGAACACAGAGAGGTGCTTCTGCTCTTATTACAACGCTCATTCTGCTTCCCTTATTTCGGTACTTTCTGTAGATTGTGGACTTCATTTATTCTTTCATTTCAGATATAGTAAAAATTCCAGTTCTCCTCTCTTGAACTGATGGGATAGGCAGCTAGGTAAATAAGTCATTAAAACTCAAGGTGTGTAATAAAATTTTTAAAGGGCTTATAACATATTTGAATTACTTCAGTAATAGAACCAGTTGGCACAACATCCAAGCGCAAGAGGAAACCTCTTTAAGCATTGATACAGATCAACTCTGACTTTCATGGTGAACTCTGGTATGATCATCATACAGGAGCCACTAGGTTACTTAGGTATGTCAACAGACAACCATTTGATTCCAGAATTAAAGATGTTTTAATTTTTATTTTAATCTTCTTTCACAGTTTACTGACTTATTTGGTTTTGTTTTATGATTTGCCAGGTTAAAAAATAAGAAAATCATTAATGATGTATGAGAATCTTGGTTATCTAAGGTTTTTATAATAGTTTCTATTAAAGGGAACTTGCTAAAACATTGCCTTAAATAATGTGTATCGGTCTTGGTATAACCTGCATTATATTCTGATATGCCATGCTTATGATACGCAGTTAGTTAGTAACTCAATAATTAAAATTTAGTAGAGCCTTAGTCTAGTCTTTAGCAAAGTCACATAGAGTATGAAGCACAATCAAATGTAAAACAGTTAAATTATGGGAACTTACATAAAACACTTTATACTTTTATAAGTATTTGAAGTTTGAATGTGTGTAATGATAGACTGTTACCTATCTAATCTGCCCTTTGTTTTTTTTGGACCTACAGGGCAATTATTTTTTTCTTAAAGCAATTCAGAAAAACCTAAAAGGTAAAAGCGGCGATAAGCTAGTTCTCCAAAGGAAAAATGGAAAAATAGGACAGTCTTCCTAATTTAAATAGGAATTACATTTCCTTTTCTGTCAGATACCAAGATAATAACAAATCTATAACGATAATAAAATTAATTATTTAAAATAATAACAATAGAAAACCTCTGTTGTATTCAGTAAAAATAAAACATTGCTAGTATAAACAGTAATTTGCTTTGCTTATTAGTCTGTTGAACTGAAGTTTTGCCAAATAGAATTTTATAAAGACCCTAATAAAGATCACAGATGACATGGTTGTAGGAAAATTACTGCATTATTGAATTACACCTAATTTATCAATTTCTTAAAAATTTGCAGTACTTCTAGATGCTCTGAACTTGATTATATAGGAGGGATTACTTGAGAAAATACGTTTCCTGACATGGAATCTGACTTGTCTCTAAAATGGGAATAATAGTACCTACCTCATTGATTTGTTATAAACATTTGAAAAGCTTGTAGAAAATAATCTTTAGTGCATAGTCCTCAAAATATGCTATAATTGTTTTGTTTGTGCTTGTATTACACATGTACTTGAGGATTGGAAGAGAACAGCAAGAGGCAGAAGAGTGTATTGCTGCCTCTTTCCATTGGATAGAGGAGTGATTAGGGGGAAAGCATAGGTTGGGCTTCATAAAAATAAATCTGAAATTAGACACTAATTGGTGGCTTAAAATCACCAGATTGATTCAGAAATGGATGATTTAAAATTTTTTTTAAAAGTACCTTTTTATCATGAGACTTTTTTCATTTTGTAGAAACTAATTTATTTTTTATATTGATATTCACTTGAACTTTTAAAGTACAGATTTTGGTTTCAGTTAATGTGAGGCAGTAAATTTCAGTGTTTCAAAACTACAGAATCGAGGACTTGACTATATGGGTTTAAATTCTGTCCCAGTTCCTGTGTACCTTCCAGCAAGCTAGTAAAAAGGTCTCTGTGCCTCAAGTCTTATTATTTGTAAATGGGAATTAGAATTGTCCTTTCTCACTTGTTTATTTTGTGGGTTAAACGAATTTGTATATGAAGGGTATCAAACAATGTTTGCCATGTTATTATGTAATTGTTACTGATTTTATGTTTGCAACATCAATTTAGACAATTAAATCAAATATTCTCATACTAAAGTTTCCTGCAATTAAGTCTCAGAAACCAACTTCAATAAAACCATTTCCAAGTGTTTAGAAATAAAATCCTAATAAATAGCTTGATAGTCAGTAGTGTGATTTTCTCCTTTTTTTCTGTTTATTAGTTTTTTCCTAAATACTTGTTTAAAACAGATGAGTGTGATCCCTTTCCTCAGAACTTTTCAATTAGTGAAACCATATTTTATGATGCATCTTTAAACCCCAGAACCTAAATATGCTTGATATTTGGTAGGTTCATAAAAAATGAGTAAATGCATGCATTATTTTCAAGAAATAGCCTTTTCTCTTGCATATATTTTAGTAGTTGGTCAAGTAGAACTCTTTGTTAAGAGTCTTTATAAATGCAAGCTTTGAGGTCAAAAAGTTTAATATAATATACCTTTTTTTGAAGCATGTATGAGGATTTTATGCCTTTGGCTTTCATAAAATAATGCCACTATTATGAATGAGGTGTATAAATAACTTCTTGAATAATTTACTGGGTTTTTTTCTCCATATTAATATAATCTAGTCTTCTCAGTAAGAATAAGTGATATAAGAATTTTGTCATAAATGCCTAAATTTGTTCTTTTTGTTGTGGATTTTTAAAAATGTATTGAATGAGTAGAATATTGTAGTTAGTTAAAGTGTAGTTGCCTTTGTTCCCCTACCCAGTGTTACTTCACTCCCTCCTCCCTACCCCAGAAACAATAAATACCATGGGTTTGGTTTGTAGCCTTCCAGTTCATATTTTCTTACTTTCATTACATATTTATGTTACGCATATGTAAAAGCACCCTAAGTAACTGTTTTTGCAGTGCATGCAGATGATATTCTGTGCATGTCATTTTGCATTTTGCCTTTTTAAAAAAATAACCTAATACTGTTTTTAATCCTAAAATAGACTTATACTGTATAGTCAATAATATAAGAAAAAGGTAATATTTCAGAGCAACATTTCCAGAGAAAAGATGGTGTTTTCAACAAATGGCGCTGTGTCAGTTGGATATCATTTTGAGAGAAAATGTATCTTTACTTGGACCTTATATCATATAACAAATTCAGTTCCAGATATATTTCAGGTTTAAATGTGGGAAAATAAAGCTTTTTTAGAAGAAAGCATAGAGAAACGTTTTCATGGTCTTTGAGGACACAAAGAATATTAACCATAAAAGACAAAAAATATTATAAGGTGAATCCTATTTATCAAAAGATACCACTGGAGATAAAAGCAGTCTTAAAGTAGAAGACACATGTAATACTTATATCCCCAAAAGGAGTCATTTAGGAATATATTAATAATCTTTGAAATCAATAAGAAAGATAGGTAACTCAAGTTTTTAAAAAGTAGGCATAAGATTTTGATAGACACTTTCCAAAAGAGCACAGCAAAAAGGTCAAGAAATGTATAAAAAGGTGTTCAACTTCATTGCTATCAGTGAAATAACAGATACCCCTACACACACACGCTCGCTCTCTCTCTACCTCTACCTCTACCTCTACCTCTACCTCTCTACCTCTCTACCTCTCTACCTCTCTACCTCTCTACCTCTACCTCTCTACCTCTACCTCCCTCTATCTCTATCTCTTCCCCCCCAAGAATGACTAGAATGAAAAAAGACAGTCAATATTGAGGGTTGGCAAAAGAGATACAGAGCAACTGGTATTCTCATGTATACTGCTGGTTGGAGTATAAAACTAGTGTAACCACTTTGGAAAACTGGCAATATTTGATAAAAATAAATATATTTATACTTTATGAGCAAGTAATTCTGCTGTAGGTGTATACCCAACAGAAATGCATACATATGTTTTCCATAGAGAAACATGCTGTAGTTTTACTTGTGCTACTCACTTGGGAATACTCAGAGTATTCCCACACTAGGAAAAAACCAAATGCCTATCAACAACAACAAAAAGATGAATAAATTGTTACATACTTGTGCAAATGCACAAAATCACAATATGGCAATGAGAATCTGTGATTTACACTAACATGCAACATACACTAACATCCAAATAATATTGATTGAATGAAAGAACCAAAGTCAAAGGGACCATACTCTAATCCATTTTTATAAAGTTCAAAATCAGGCAAAATTTATCAATTGGAGGAGTTATGAATTAGTAAGGTTCTGTTTCTTTATATAAGTGATAATAACACAAAGACATTCAACTTAAGAAAATTCATCTAGCTGCGAATTCATAGTGTGTGTCCTTGAATGTACATGTGCTAGACTACCCAAATAATACTGAGATCTGTTCTTGTTAAATTTTAGAGATCTACCTTATTTGTTTCAACTCTGGTTTTAGAACACAGGTTTTTATTTTATTTATTCCTGTATTGAATTACTAGGTTGTTTCCAAATGTTTTCTGTTTCTGCTAATACTTTAGCAGTATTCTTTTACATGATTCTAGTGAAAATACACGAGAGTGTCTCTCAGCTGTATAACTGAAGGTGACATTGTGGATCCTAAAGGATGCTTGTCTCAGCTTACTAAACAATTTCAAATGGTTCTCTGAAATGGTTTTATGCAGCAGTATTGGAGAGTTCCTATTACTATATGTACTTGTTATCACTTGGTATTGTCAAACTAAAATTTTGCTAATTGGATGGAGGATGAAATGGTATCTCATTGATATTTTAATTTCATACAGTCTTACATGTTCATTTGAGTATCTTTATGTATGGTTCTGAACTTATAGGCTATAAAGATTTTCTCTGGTTTCCTCCCCCCCATATTTCTACTTTTGGGAATTAACAATTCATATTTATTGTATCTTTCTAATGATTATATATATATATATATTTCTTCTTGATTTATATGCAGTTGGGCTTTATACTCAATGTCTATATATTCAGAAAGACTTCCTTTTGTGATTTGAAGACATTGCTAGAATTTCAGCTTTAGACCTTTTTTTTTTAATTTAATTTTTTATATATGTATTTTTTTTTACATTGTTGTTCCTCTCAGGTGTAATCCCCATAGAATTCCTACCACCAAGTCACCTGTGAACTATCACCATCTCTCTTGCGCGCTTTCCTCCCCTGTTCTGATCCCACCCCTTCCCCATCCTCTGCGAATGTCTCCAATTTGTCTTTTGCCTGCTAGTTTTGTTTTTGTTTTGTTTTTTTCCTGATCCCTTGTTTGGTTCCCCTGTATTCTTCGTATAAGTGAAAACATGATAATTTTCTTGTTCATTCTAACTTATTTCACTGAGCATAATATCCCTTCCAGCACGTATTTTGCAAATGGCATGATTTTATATTTTTTGACTGCTGAGTAGTATTCCATTGTGTATATATATACACCACTTCTTCTTGATCCAGTCATCTGTTTGGGAGCATTTAGGTTGTTTCTATATCTTAGCTATTGTAAATAGTGCTGCAGTAAATACAGGCATGCAGGTTTCCTTTCAAATTAATATTTTTGTGTCTTTTATGTAGATTCCTAGGAGTGGCATTGCTGGATGATATGGTAGCTCCATTTTTTAGTAGTTTGAGGGTCCTCCACACAGCTTTCATAGTGGCTGGACCATTTTTTCAGCTATAGACTTTAGATTTGGAATAATTTAACCCTCCTAAGAATACTTTCTGTTCAGACTTCTGTATCTTTTCTTGTCCCTGTCTCCCTGCCATCACTCCTTTCTACTTATTAGCTATAGGGAATTTTTTATTCCCTTTTTGATGATGAGAGAGGTGAGGTAGTGATATTCAGAGGGATAGGACAGTGAATAAATATTTGACAACTTTATAAAATTGATATAGCTTGTGACCCTTCTTGGTTTTTTGAAGTTTTTTTGCTTGAAATATATTCTAGAGTTAGCATTGTACAGCCAAGTTTATTCTTTCATTGTTTTTTGTTTGTTTGTTTCTGTTGTAGACATTGTTATCTGATTATTCTGTGTGTATGTGATTATTATCTGATTAGGTATGTGTATAGTTTGGGGCCTGTCATTGTCCCATCCACTGCTTATATATGAGGTGTCTATGCAGTGCTGTTATTCTCTGGATTCTTGAGATAGCCCCATGCTGCCATTACTTCTCAGAGCAACTGCATTAACAGTTGAAACCCTCTTCCTCCAATACCATCAATGTGATCTTAGGGAGAAAGGTGTACAAAGTACACCAAGTACAAAGGTGAATTGGTCTCAGGTAGAAGGAGCTGATGAAAACAGTGCTTTCTTTATCTTCTGGCAGGATTTTGTAATAACAGCTAGGACTTGGGAGTTTCTAAGCTGTTTTGCAAGCATCACAGAACCTTTGAGGTTAGAGACCTTCTTTAGAGAACATCCCAGCCCGGATTTCTTTAGTGTTCTTCCTTGTTGCCTTTTATTTCTGTTTTAAGTCGACCAGAGCCAGAGGAAGACCTCATGACTTCTGGTTATGGTCACAAAATCTTGGCTGCTCTTGATGAAGAAAATTTGCATCATATTTTCTTGGCGTGATTCTTTTGGAAGAGAGATGCCAGTTTAGCATAGCTTCACTTACAAACTCTTAGAATAGAAATTAATTTTTAAAAAATGCTTTGATGTAAGTCAGTGAAGAAACTTGACTTTTAAGTCAGCATAGAATAACTTCAATTGCTAATTTATCAAGTTCAGAAATCTTAAAATTAGAAATAGAAAGGGTAAGTAATACAGTTATTTTGCTTTGTGATAAAAGTAATATAAACTCTGTTACTCTCAATAAATTGGAAAACAATCATTTTAAAGTCCTAGATTTTAAAGAAGTATTTATATAACTAATATTTGTATATCAAATATTTATATAGATAAGTCCCTGAGTATTTGTTTTTATTTTTGTATGATAAGGGTTTTTGTTTTGCTCAGCAAAATTACCACACTTAAAGTATCAGTAATTCCTGTAACATTTCAGATTTTCTTCATTGTCTCGAAAATCTTTACTTTTGAATGTATGTCTCTTATCCTATAACAGTTTCACCAAACTTCCCCACTCTTTACTCTTACTTTTCATGCCACTGATTTATTGGAGAAGCCAGGTTATCTGTCCTATAGCTTGTTCCACATTCTGAATTTGACTGATTGTTTCCTTTTGGTGGTGTTTAAACTCGATTTTATATCCCCGGTAGTTCCTGTAAACTAAAGTCTTGATTAGATTCAAGTTCAACCTTTACCTTTATTTCCATGTTATGAACTTCCTATTACATCTCATTATGAGACACATACTGTTAGGTTTTCCCACTCAGTGATGTTAAGATTTGTATGTGGGTTCTGTTGGTACCCTACTAGTTATTCTTTAGGTATAGAGGTCCCATTAAAATCACTTTAAAACTTAGCTTCTGATATATCAGGTCTGGTGGAAATGGGGAGACACATTATTAAAAAGACTTGCAAAAATTCCCATACTCTTTACATTTACTCAGATGTGTTAAGAATCATTAACCTTTAGTACATTTGATATGTTAATTAAGAGTGATAAATTTTAATTTTATACAAATGCTTTGAGAATGTATGTTTTGTCTAAAATCAAGCATATTTAAAATTATTAAGACTTGTGAAGATATTTGAAGCCACTGTGATGTAACAGAAAAAGAACTGACTCAGACCTAGGAGGCCAAATCACTTAATTTTTCTGAGACCCCTTTTTTTTTTAATCAGAAAAATAGGAGTTATAAGATATTTATAATGGGGTTGTTTTAATGATTAAATGAGAAGGTTTGGAACCAGTGGTTAGTTGAATCAAAATCTGAAAACATTGCAGTAATAGATTTTTTTTCCAGTTAACAGTGAAGCTTAAGAAACCAATTAACTATTTCATGTGTGATTTTAGCTATATCTGTATAGACTTTTGTTCTTGGATTTATTTCCTTGATTTTAATATCAGTGTGATTTATGTGGCCTTTTGGGAAAAAAAAAATAGTGTATGGAAATCTTATTGTTTTTCCCCCCTACTTTCAGCTCCATTTACCTCTTAATTCTCCTTTGCCTGGAAGTGAATTGACCAAGGAACCTTTTCGTTGGGATCAGAGACTCTTTGCATTAGTGTTGCGGTTGCCTGGAACCATGTCAGTGGAATCAGAACAGTTGACAGGTGTACCTTTAGATGACTCTGCAATCACACCAATGTGTGAAGTGACAGGCGGTAAGTTTTTTTTTGCTGGCAGTACTTTCAATGACTTAAAGCAGCGTTCATCTGTATGAAATGTCTACTTCAAAAACCCGATGTTTGTTTTTATTTTAATTAATATTAAGCATTAAACAGTAGTTTTAAAACTATACTGATTAAGGTCTGTGAGTTGAATAGGATGTGAATACTCTTGGATTTGATAATGAATGGTAATTTTTTTTATTCACAGAAAATAATGGTACTTGAAGTTGTTAAACTTATTTTTTATATACAAAGATTACCAGTGATTTAATGCTGTAGAATTATTTTCTCTGAAAAACATTTCTGTGGGTGGATACACGTTTGTATTCAGGAAATTTAGTTTTCAGCTTTGAACTGTTAAAAATCTTGTTTTTTTTTTACTTCGGCATTTATACATAACAGATCAAAGAAGGGATTTGAGGCTGTAATTTAAACATTCTTGTGTTGGAAATTCCTTACTAGAAATTATTTAGCTTGAACTTAGAATTAAGATAAAGTTCTGGTTCTACATACCCATATCTTTTGTCTTCTAGGATCAAAAACTATTCAGTGTGTGAAATGAAGAGAGTGGTATAATCAGAGTCTGAAAAATTCTTGACATCTTATAATAGTTAATATCTTTGACTTTGGGCAGTAATGTACTAAAGTTATTTTATTCTTTGAAAGTAAATCTCTAAAGAAGATTCCAAAGTCACCCTTAGTAGTCGTCTTTCAAGGAACTAGCCATTTTAGTCAGTCAAGAAATGTTTTCCCCAGTTACCCATCCTGGACTTCTCCTTATGTAGTTTAGTGGCTTGCCCCCTTTAATGCTCTTGCTAGCAATAATGGGAAGCCACTCAAATGCCATGTTTTTATATATCAGAATAAATTTTCTTTTTCATTTTAAAAGGATGTTCAGTAAAGAAAGTTTTGAGTATGTATCACCAGGAAAATAGAACAGAAAAGCTAATATCCACTATCCAAATAAGATGATAAGTCCTATACATTTTTTTAACAATGATGTGGGTGTCCATTTATTTTTCCATTATGGAATACATGTTCACTAAGGGAAAGTTGGAAAAAAAGATGTGCCTGTGTTGCTAAGATAATAGATTAGTATTTTTTAATGTATGCTTTAAAAAATGTATAATTGTCATTGTAAGCATTTCTCTTTTATTATCAGGTAATTAATGAGGGCCCACTCAATGTAAAATAGCTATTCTCGATACTGAGAATACAGCAGGAATGTAAGCAGCTTACATTTTTAGACTGTTGATTAAAACCATGTTAAATGAATAAATTATTTTAGAGAGTTCTACTTATGAAGAAAAAGGTAAAAGTTATAGTAAGTAACTTGAGACAGAGAATGAGTAGTCTTAGGAAGTCTTCTGAGGAGGTAACGTGAGTAGAAATCTGAATAATGGAGTGTAAACCATATGAAGATCTAGGCAGAGGAAATAGTAAGGGAAGGAACATGCTCTGTTTATTTACGAGTAACAGGAAGGGTGATATGGTTGAAGTGCATATAGAAAGGGATAGAGAGTAACACATGGATTTAGAGAGGCAGTCAGGGACCAAATATTCAAAAGCCTTTAGATCATAATACATATATTTTATTTTCCAAATATGATGTGGAGCCATTGGAAGGCTTTTTATAGAAAATGACATCTGGTTTCTATTTCTGAAAAATCACTTCAGTTGCTAGATGAAAAGATACTGTAAAATGGCAAGATTTGGTAGCAGGAAGACTAGTAAGAACTCACAGTACTTTAGTCTAAAGTGCTAGGTTTGGAGGGTGGTGATAGTTGGTCTATGCAAAGGAGAACAGAGGATGGGGTCAAGGAGGGGAGAAGGAATCAAAGATGATTCCTAAATGATTAAGCCGGCCTGAACAACTGCAGGTAAATAACTGGGATATGGACTGAGGTAGGGAGAAATAGGTTTGGGGAAGGCCCAGGAGTGATAACAACTTAAAAAAACAATGCCTAGTAGAATTTTGTGGAAGTATCAAGAACAAAACACATTTTATAAAAATTATGACTTTTCTACCTTAAGTAAAGTGAGTTCAGCCTTTAGAAGGACTGCTGCTCAACTTAGAAATATCCTTTTGTTTCTTACTGGTTTTATTAAAAGGCTAATACTAATAGATTTCTGTGAGGTGGTTTTTCACTTTACTGCCTTAATATTTATTATATTTAGTTTGATTTGTATTTGTATATGTACATAGTCATAAGGTGGCCAACTTCTTACTTGAAAGTGTGTGTTTGTCTCACAAATGTAATAAATGATCCTAGAAACTTTATGTTTCAATTCAAAGTATCATACATTCAAGGGGTGTATTTTGTCATAGAGACTAAAAAAAAAATATAGGTTAACTTTGTAAAGATAACAGAATTTGCCATTTCTCCTTAAGGTTAAGAAAGATTAATGTATTTTTATTATATGCTGAGTGACTCAAGTTCACTTTTCCTCTAAATTTTCATGAAACATTTTTTCTTAGTAATTTTATTTCATACAAAGATCATAAATCATTTACTTACTCTTTCCTAATTGATTAATTGATGACACAGATAGGAGAAAGAATTGTCACCATTACACATTTAAACATTTTTGTTTTTTAATGACATCTTGGGAATATGCTTAAATTTTGTGAAATATAGCTTTTTATATTTTCTAAATAGTGTGTTAAAATGATCAGCCTTTTTATGCATTGTTTTATTTATATATTTAAAAATATAAAACACAAAGTATGCCTAGATTAAGGATTCTAATACTCTGTAAGAATTTGAATCTTGGCTGTACTGCTGTACTAAGTTGGATAAATTCGTTAACCTCTCTGTACGTTAGTCTTCTCATTTATAAAATGGAAAAAGTAATGCATAAGATTGTTTCTGTGACAAAACAAAATATAAGGCAATTAGAATAGTGCTGGGTACATAGACGATAATCGGTAGGTGTTTTTATGATTATAGCCATCATTATCATGTACAAGTAAGATGTTTGTTACATGATACTTGTTTTTCTAAGTTTAGCTAACTCAGGATTTGAATCACTAATACCTAATGTTCTCTCTTCTGAATAGCCTTTAACAAATCATATGTCAAGTATAAATTAGTTAACTTGCTATGTCAAATATGATGATATAGTTGTGTTTGGAAATAATTAGTTGAATTTGTAAAATAGGACTCTTCCAGCTAGAGCTTCTTGCAGATAACTCTTTCAGATATATGATTAAAATTGAGTTTTAGGTTTCAAGGCTTTAAACATTGGTCTGGATCAGCACATATATTAGCATATCATATAGAAGTCACATATGTAATTATAGGTTTTATAGCAGTCACATTAAAAAGAAAATAGGTGAAATTTATTTCAACATCTTTTCCTTTAAATCAATATGTAATATTTCAACATGAAATAGATGGTGAAAATTGAGACAGTTCACTTTTTTATAGTCTATAAAATCTGTTGTGTATTTTATATTTACTGTGCATTTCAATTGGGACTATCCCTGTGTCAATAGCAGTGTGTCATCAGTGACTACAGTATGGGACAGCACATGTTGGAGGTACACTTATTGATAATTCCTGTTCAAGAGACTTTTCCCTCATGTTTTTTCTTAGTCACTAACATTTTTAATATTTTTTTAAGTAAAACCACTTATGGGCTAAGAAGTACAAAAGGGAAATTCATTTAAGATAACTCCCAAATATGTAAGACAAATAAAATTCAGAAAAACATATAGTACTATTGTGAAGTACAAATATTTAAAAATACAATAACTTCCGGCAAGCTAGTTAAATAATTTTGGGGTATTTGCTGTGGGGGGTTAGTAACTAGAGGTGTTGTGTATGTTTATAATATTGGTTTATGAAGTATGATTTTTTTAATTGTGGTTTGTGCAGTCCAAGATTTCTATTTTTCATGTACCTATATTTGGAGGAAAAATTATGTACAGAATGGAATTTTTGGTTGATTGGAAATGACTGTTTTTATTCATTTGTAGAAAACAGAATAAGTCAAACTTTGCCATTAAATTTATATTAATAAATACTGTCACAAATCTCATTATGGTTCTTTCTTGATAGAGGTAAGAATTTCTACAACTAAATACTTTTTTTTATTTTAGGCCGCTCTTACTCTGTATGTTCTCCAAGAATGCTTAATCAGTGTCTGGAGTCCTTGGTGCAGAAAGTGCAAAGTGGGGTGGTAATAAACTTTGAAAAAGCAGGACCAGATCCTTCCCCTGTAGAAGGTATTATTACACTATTCTTGCAGACATTCTAAAGTTGCTTAATCAACTATTTGATTGAACTGAAAAATTATTATGACCTGACCTCAAGATTAACAATGCCAAATTATTAAGATGATGAAATGCAAACTGGGAAAGAGGGAAGGTTAAATAGGAAAGTCAAGGTAAACTGATAGTGGTTCTGTTGTATCACTTTTTTATTTCAATGATTGTTCATAGCATGAAATCTTGTAAGATCCAAAACCCGTTTTAAGCATTTATGGACTAACAACCTCATATTTCCTTTTCACTTTTGTAATGCCTCTCTCAAGTGACATGTTTCTCTCATGTCCCTAAATTCACTTGAGTTTTCAATCCAATGTGTTTATTTAATTTCTTAGCTACATTTATTTCTCAGGATCAAACTGGTCAGAACCAGTTTGTGTGGGTTATAAAAGTGAGGAACTAGCCTTTGTCATTGAAGATTAATTCTTTTCATTCCAGCCAAATCCCATCTAGCTTTATTCTCGTATTCTGTGATCATGAACTATTTATATTAGCCAGAGGGTAAAAATGTCTAGCCAGTAGACAATTGGGTCCCTCTGTATTGTATGAGTTAGAAAGTTATTAATGATACTTGGCAGAGGTAATCCACTAGAGTGGGTAATTGGGAGAAGAAAAAGGTCATCATAAATTTGAAAAAACAACAACAACAACAGAACAACAACCAGGTATCCTCAGAGGGAATTACAGGAAAAGAGCAGAAGATGGGAAGATTATATAAATTGTATCATGATGTCTGGATTAAAAAACAAACATTTAATTCAATTGTTAGGCATGAAATATATTTCAAATTGTCCTATCATTTGACTTAGAATTAGACATTAAGTAAATGTTTAGTGACTTAAACTGTTATTTGCTAGAATTATTTTAAAGTGCATCGAATATTAATTTGTATATTAAATTTTTTGTTACTAGGTTCTAATTAAATTTTTTTAATACTCAATTAGCAAAATTTGTCTAGTATTTACTAAGCCAGCCACAATGATGAAGAAGGCAAATGGGTGTTTGCCCTTATCAGCTGGTGGCAAACAGATATCATTAATTAAACAAGTGTTTACCGTGAAGTGTGCTTTACATGCTCTGACTGGACAAAGGATACTATTGGACCTCCTTTCAATTTATCGAACTCTTAGATGGAATTTGCAGGCTTTACTCTCTCGTGAATTTTAATCTAGTCTAAATGTTAAGCAGGCATGATAGTTATCTGCCATTTAGGAACATTTAGAATTGAACAAGTGCTAGAATATTTTTATTAAATAATAATAGATATAATTTTTTAACTTTTTATATATTTCATTCTATTAGTCATATATGCTTTCTTTGTCATAATTTCTTTACTGTAGATGGGCAGCCAGATATATCAAGGCCTTTTGGATCTCAACCTTGGCATAGCTGTCACAAACTCATATATGTCAGACCAAATCCTAAAACTGGGGTTCCTATAGGTCACTGGCCTGTTCCAGAGTCTTTTTGGCCGGATCAGAATTCTCCAACACTAGTAAGTACCACAGATATTGTGACTTTGTAACACTTACCTTTTAGGTTCTTTTTAGACTAATTTTAAGTAGTACTATCAGTTAAAGATGTGGCTAATACATGGAATTAAGTGTTCAAGGTGCTATGCTAAGCTATTCTTTGCTTTATTATACTGTATTGTTAAGTATGAAATAATAGAAAAAAGTCATGTTTCCTTTAAAAACTAATACTATGCTTATGTTTATATTATTGGAATCTGGGTACAGAATCATAGATATAACGAAAGTTTCTCCTTAGACTTTAAATGTGATGTAATATTAGGATTTGTATGGTATACAATTTAGAATTTCACTGAAAACTTAGAAAATAATTCTGATAGTTTTCCTGTAATCTTTTAGAATGTAGTCATAGAAATTCATGTTGTCTTACATGGTTTTAATTATATTCAATGTCTTCAGTTTGAAGGTTTAAGGTAGAAAAGATATTTTAGTCTTTTTTACGTAAATTATTTTTAGAAAAAGACTTATTGAATGGTAAATCATGAATTAACAGTATTTAACTATATGATTCTTAACAATAATAGGGTCAATTTAGACATTCACGCTGATTCAGTCTTACTAATACTTTTTTTTTATTAGTCATTTTTCTAGTTTGAAGCCTATTTTATCTGATACAAGTATGGGGTCCATTTATTTGTAGACTGTTTTCCAGCTCTTTCCTTTCAATCTATGTTTATTTTTAGCAGTTAGATGTGTTTCTTGGAGATAGCAGAAGATTGGATTGTTTTGGATCCAGTCTGCTACTCTGTGTCTTTTTATTGATGAGTTTAGTCCATATATGTTTAAGGTGATTATTGATACATCCGGAAGTCTGTAATTGTCATTTTGTTAATTATTTTACAGTTCTATTCATTACCTTGTTCTGTTCTTCCGGTTCATTCCTCTGTTGATTTGCATTGTAAGACTTTTTGTAATATTGCTTGGAGTGGGGGTTAGTAGTACTGAATTTCTGAAGATACTGTTTGTCTGAGAAGGTCCTTATTTTTCCCTCATAGAGGAAGGAGAGCTTTGCAAGGCAAAGTATTCATGGCTGGCATTTTTTGTCTTGGGGTTTGTTGAATATGTCACTCCATTCTCTTCTTGCCCAGAATGTTTCTTCTGAAAAATATGATGTCACCCTAATCAGGTTTCCTTTGTAGGTTGTCTGTTTCTTTTTCCTTGCCAAGTTCATTATTTTTCTTTGTCTTGAACTCTTAGAAGCTTTACCACTATGTGTCTTGCTATAGTTTCCTTTCATTATGGTAATTTGGTATTCTTATAGCATTCTGTAAGTATTTTCATTTCCTTCTTTATGTTTGGAAAGTTCTCTTTGTTTTCATCATGGCGATGTTGAATTTTTTATCTGTCAGGGAGAAATATTTTCTTGTATCAGTGTTGATAGATTCTGGAAGCTGGTATTCTTTCTGTGGTGTATTGTTCCCACAAGGGTTTGCTTAACTGCTTGTATTTTTCTTCCCATTGTTTGCTTTTGGCTTTGCAGTATGTGCAGCGCCCCCTTACTGTTGCTGGGGCATGGATGTATCTGCCTAGTGCCTGGGCCCCTGTAGCTGATGGTCAGAGGTGGGGTTGGGGACTCCTGCAGCTTCCCCCTCAGTTGCCTTCAACTGGACTACTGCTGGTGAGAGGTGAGACTCCCAGTTGCTCCTCCCATGGCATTAGGGGCCACTGGAATTGGAGGATGGGGGTTCCCACAGTTGCCACCTGAGCTTGAGTCTGCCAGATGGCTTATGTCAGTAGGCAGCACTTTCATGCGTTCCTACAGGATGTCAGGGAATGCTGGGTCAAGTGGGGGTTTCTTATCTGGGCATGCTCTACTGTGACAGATTCTGATGTGAGCCCTGATGTTTGCCCTAGGAGCCACTGACTGCCCAACCCCCACTACTTAAAGTGGGATCCACAGCCTCAGCCTGGGGTAGCCTGGAGTCCTATGTGGAGTGCTGCACTGCCAGGCACAATCTGAGCCCCAATTCTCTGGGAGGTGCCTGCAGGTTGAGTGGGAAGTACTTCTGTGTTGAACTGCAAGGTCTCTCTAGGTTGTGGCTTGGGAAAACAGAAAGAAAGAAAATACAGAGGAGAAGATGAAGTAAGAGAAAAATGGAAAAAAGAAAAAAAAAGGATGGAGAAAGAGGAAAGAAACAAAACTAGCAAAAAAAAAAAAAAGGAAGAGGAAAAAAAGAGAAAAGAGAGGGAGGAAAAGGAGGAAGACAGAAAGGAAAAAAGAAAAATAATAATAATAGAGAGAGCCCAAAAAAAAAAAAAAAAAAGAATTGCAGCTCAGGACTCTTGGCTCCCAAGGAATCTAGTGGCTGCTGTTTTCACCTGGTCCACCAGTGGAAGGCTGAGTGGGATATTCCCAGAGTCTGCTATCTCCTTTAAAGTTGTAACTCAGCAAAAAAGAGGGGCCTCCCCGGTGGCACAGCGGTTAAGCGCTGCACTGTGGAGCTGTCGGCAGCGTCGACGCGAGTTCGACGCCCGGCCGGGGAGAATCCCACATGGCGCGGCAGACCTCTCCTGCCTCGCCCGCTGCTCCCCTCAGCAGTGTATTTCTGATCTGCCTGTTCTGCTCCCCGCTCTGTCTCTGGTGAACCCTCTCGCCGCCCCACGCCTCTGGCCTGTACCCCAGCTTGTATGTATAAATTAAAAAAAAAAAAAATCTAAAAAAAAAAAAAAGTTGTAACTCAGCAAAAAAGAAAAGGAAGGAAGGAAAAAAAAAAAAGAAGAGTAAGAGAAGGTAAAGGAATTGTGGGAAAAAATAAAGACAAAATTTGCACCTTAGGGCTCTGTGCCCTCTGAGGAGCTGCAACCAGTGTTGTGGCCCCATTGTGGGTTGCTAAAGGCTGAGTGGTATGCACTTCTGAGTTAAACTGTTTACGTCCCTTGCATATGTGTCTCAGGTAAGAAAGAAAAAATGTGGAAAAGTTGGCAGTTCAGGCTCTCTCCTCTCCCGGGATGCCCTCTGCAGGTGTTGGGGTCATGATTTCTCACCTAGGTGGTATCCAAGAGTCTCTGAGTGTCTCTGATGTAGATGAGAATGTTGAGAGCCTGGGGCTGGGGTCTGGCTGGGGTTGGGAGGTGGAGGGCACAATGGCAGCTGTGGCTACTTGGGCTACCCTCCTCATTGCTACAGAGAGGTATCTTTCTCTGGCTTTTGATTTTTTGATTTTGGAGATGCCCTAGAATCTAGTTGGAAGAGTCTTGGATTTTCCGGGAGCTTATGATAATCCTTTATTTTTTTATAATTGTTTTTAGGAGAGAGATTGATTTTGGCCTGTATTTTACCATGTTGTGGGCCGGGCTGTCAGTTTCTTCTAATCACTGAGGACATTGTGGGATAGTTTGTGGGAGAGCATAGCAGTAATTCTTTTTGGTACTACCTCTCGAATATAAGAATTATATTTCAAAGATCATTTAGCAGTCTTTTAGTAATGTTTCATGCAACTATCATTTATAAATTAAACTGAAGCCTTTTTGAAACCTTTTGTATTTTGAACTTAAATTAGCTCTTCAGGATAACATAAAAAATAATATAATAAACACAGATTTTTGGGAGGAGGCCAGGTTCTAGAGGATTCTCTTTTAGCTTTTTCTCTTGTATCTCAATATTTTCATACAAAAAAATAAAGTTTCATGAACTGATGTCTGTGTGCCAGGTGCATGCAAGGCACAGGAGCACAAGATGAATAAAATACAGTTCTTACTTCTTAAACTTTTACCACTCCAGAGGAAGATCAGTTGTGTAAATATTAGTGTGCTAACTGTAATGGAAGGGCTGAACAGAGCCCAGAGGAGGTGGTACCTATGTGTGTGGGTACATAAACTGTGTCAGGGAAGTAGTCTCTTAGAGATTGGTACTTGCCAATTGAGACTTTGAGACTTAATCTGTAGTATGCAAGGGAGAACATAATAAAGCTGTGAAGGATAACATGAAACAGAACAAAGGTGAAATCTTTGGGAAAATGCAAGTAGATTGGCATGACTGGAACACAGCATCTGCATGGCATGGTGGTTGAAAGGCAGATAGGGACCAGATCATCAGATATCTTTGTATATGATATTAAAACCATGTGGACTCTGTTTTTAGGTGGCTGTTACTTATACCAAATTTTCAATTAGGAATATTATGTAATTTACATTTCACAGTGAATGGGATTGATTAGAGGGGGCTGAGTAGTTAGGGAGACTAAATAAAAAACAAACAGTTGTACTAGTTTACTCTGAGAAATGAGGTCATAAATTAGAGTAACCCTAAGTGGCTTAGAATTTGTGTTAATTTATCTAGATCGTTGTGGCAGTGAAATATGGAGCAGAAGAATAACTTCTGAGGATAACATCTATGTTTTCAGAACAAGTTGTGTAGTTTGGGGTAGAAAAAACGAATTGGATAATAATGTGTCTGAGGGAGCTATAGAACATTCAGATTACATTCAGTAGGCACTTGGATATACAAGATACAGGAGAGAGATTTGAGACAGGAGAGAGATCTGGTACCAACAGTAGTAGGTTTTGGAGCCAATGGTGTACAGGTATGCGGCTAAGAGTCCTTTCTATGTGCTTTCCTAGTTTTGAGCCTTTCCCTGGGGTGCTTATTCCTGTTCTTCATATTCAGTTGCTTTAACTCTAGTGGTGAGGTTCAGTTATTGTCTGGGTTTTGGTATTAGGGGTTCAGGTAGTTTAGTGTCACAGCCTTACACTGCAAATAATAGCTTCATCTATGAGGAGACAGAGGTGACCCTATCTGGTTTTCCCGCAGGGTTCTGGCTCCAGTTGTTCTATATTGGTAATCTTAGGCTCAAGTTAGTAATCATTACTCCACACCCCTTACTCCTTTTGTTCTTGAACCAATAGCACCCTCTGTTCTAAATGCCAACTCTGCACACAACCTCTTATCTAGTATAGTACCTGGTTTCCAAAAACCCAATGTGGATATGTGCCCTTTGTCAGCAACTGTATGGGGCCTCCATATGGCAGCCACTCCTCCCTCTCATAAGTTGTATGCTGTAGTTGTCCATTTACCTTTCAGGGATTATTGACTTTGCTGCCATTCATTGTAAAATATATGTAGGCGGCAAGCCTTGTGTCTTCACTCTGCTGCCATTTGCTAGAGTCCCTACATGTAATAACTATACTTCTTTCTGCTTATGCAAGTTCACATTATTTCTTCACAGCTCATATGTTCTTCACCAACCCTCATTTGGTGAGGATTTTAGGAAGAACACTATTACAGGGAGAATAGAGTAACATGTCTTGTCTTTTTTTCTTCAAAGTATTATGTTTTTTGTGCCTCTAGAACAGTCCTCCAAAGCAGAGTGTATATACACCACAGGATTAATCAAAAGTCTACTGGATTAGGGGAGGAAAACTCTAGAACTTCCATTTATGTTTATTTCCTCCTATTTTTAAATATATTTTTGCATATATTTTATTATCTACCTATACATTAATAATTTAAAATAAATATTATATATGCCCTGAGATATATAAACTTGACTAATCAAGGTTGGAAGCCGTTTTTATACAAGAGTAAAATTGCTCCAAGTGAGGAATTAAGAAGTTTTCTACATACCTTGTTTCTTGAATATGAAAATTAATGAGTATTTAATCCAAAATTGTATATTTAACTTCCGACAAATTTCATTTTAAGACCTAAAGATATTTTTATTCTGTGTAGAATTTTAACTGTTTCATCTTTTTCTTGTGACCATCATGTAATTTAACCATTACATTTTCAAAGATTTTCTTTTAGTTTGCTTTTTAACAATGTGAATGGTGCTTGCAGTAGTAAATTAAACTCTCACTAGCAGAACTGAGAAACTGAGTAAATTTTCAGAGAGCCTGAAAATGAGTTTGTTTCTGGTATGTTATGTAAATAGTAATAAGAAGACTTTCCTCTCTAGCCACCTCGAACATCTCATCCTATAGTGAAGTTTTCCTGTACAGACTGTGAACCAATGGTTATTGACAAATTGCCTTTTGACAAATATGAGTTGGAACCTTCCCCACTAACTCAGTTTATCCTGGAAAGGAAATCTCCTCAAACATGTTGGCAGGTGAGCTGAGCAACTACATGATTTAAAAATTAAAGTGAAATGTTTCTTAAAAAGTTGCATTTCACGGGTGAATTGGTGGTGGGAAACCTACGGGGAATATACAGTAATGTAAAAGACACAAAAAATAAATAAATAAAAAATAAAATAAAATATATCTCCTTTAAAAAAAAAAGGTACATTTCAATTTGAGTCATTTGTCTATATAACATTCTGCAAAAGTCATTAAAAACAAAGTCTTAACCACTCTTTTTAACAGGTATATGTGAGCAATAGTGCAAAATATAGCGAACTTGGTCATCCCTTTGGTTACTTGAAAGCCAGTACAGCATTGAACTGTGTCAACTTATTTGTGATGCCTTATAATTACCCAGTCCTCCTTCCCCTTTTAGGTAAGACAGTCTTGTCATATTCTCTTCTCTTTGACTCAGTATGTAGAAATTTTCCTTAAAACAAACTTTGGAACATCTCTTTGTAAATTTTGTCTTCTGGAAATTAATGAAAATGTTTTTAATACTCTAAAATATTGAACTTACCTAAGATTGTTTTATAACAACCTGTTCATATTTGTGATAAATTAAAAGTCTATCAAAACACCTTTAATCCTACAAATATAATAAAAATGGTATGTTTTAAAATCTTTATTTTTCTAACTTGTAGAACAAGTCGCATTTCTTATATATAGAATTGATAATGCAAACTTTTTATTTGGTTAGAAGTGTATTGTACTTTAAGTTCATAAGAGATCTCAGTATATTGTCTAAGAATTTATGCTTTTCATGTGACAATTTTTCTTTTTAATGAGCAAATTTGTTCTAAAATAATATGGTTAAAGTCTAAAGTTAGTTTCTTGGGATCACCTAGCTGTAATTTTTTGAGGAGCACTATTGGAGAAGACTCTTACTCTCCATGGAGTTATGTCAGATTTAAAAGTTATAGCTGAAATATTAGTTGGCATATTTTATTAAGAAAACATCGCATATACTTTATTTTCTCAAATTTCTAACATGTCCAGGTCTCGGTAGAATATTGATTTTCCTTATGTATTTTCTGATTCTATATTATTATATGTAATTTTAGGTGACAATTGATGTCTTTTCATTTTTTAAATACTGCTAACTGAAAATGCCAGAACCATAAATTGTACTGCTTTTAATTTTGTTAAAATTCTGTATCTGATGTTACTTTCTATTCTGTAAATAAGAAAGCAGGAATTAAAATGAAACTCCTTTCATTGACTGATAGTTTGTTCACATTAAACATTTTTAGATGACTTGTTTAAAGTACATAAAGCAAAGCCAACACTGAAGTGGAGACAGTCGTTTGAAAGTTATTTGAAGACAATGCCTCCCTACTATCTTGGGGTAAGAGTAATATTGTTAAAAATAAAATTTATTAATTAAAAAATATTTTAATTACAGCTATTATAAACTTAATATTTCTTGCTATTATAAATGTGGTGAAAATTGAATGTATGAATGACCACTAGTGATATATTGGGAAAGAAAAGTTTCAGTGATCTGCAGAATAATCATAATGATGACGATAATGGGAACATGTGTTGTTTTCTCTTTATTGTCTTTGTTTGAGTCCCTTTGTGCATAGATACATTTGTATGCATATTTACAAGACCTTGTACCATCCTGTGTACTTTATATGTATTAACTTCATTTTATTTATACTATTTGAAATGTAATAATCCTTTAACATAGAAATGATTATTGTTTCTAGTTTATAGATGAGGAAACTAAGTCATTGAAAGATTAGTTTGTCTAGGGAGTCAGAATTTTAAGATTTAGTAGTGTTCAATTGCTGTAGTGCGCTTTTAAGTTGCAGTTTTCTGACTGGAAATGAGACCACAGAGCAGGAGGAAAGAAGAACAGTGGGGAGAGCACCAACATAGACTATTGTAGAATACTGGGTGCATTGGTGGTGGGTGTGGTGTGAGGACATGCCTCAGGGAAGGTGTGATTCTATGCCTCTGAATTATATATAATATAAGTAAGCCAATATTAACCACAATTTTAAAGAAGAAAAAGAAAAATTGCAATTTTAAATTATTTTTTAATGGGCACAAATGTTTTTATTTTATTCCCCAAATGTCCAGGAACATGCTTTTTGGTAGATAAGTATATATTCTCCTAGAACCATATTTTTTTAGAATCATAAGATTTCCAATTCCTTAAAACCTAGTGCATTATGGGAGATAAAATCAATAACATACTATTAAATAGATTATTTTATTAAAAGTAATTTCTTAATGAAAAGAACTACACCAAAAGCAGTTTTAAACATTACTTTTGCTGTTAATGCAGGAATATTGCAGCATTTGACTATAATCTTTCTAAATGGTCCCTAATAAGACATTAATTTCTTGAGATTTAAAAATCATTTTATAGTTAAGAGAAATTAGTTTTGTGATTAGCACATAGTGCCTGCCATGTCAGTAAGTGAAAAGGAAGGAAAGACTTTGACTATGAACTGCTACATATGTTTATTCATTTTTGTTTCATGGCAACCTGGAGAATTTAGTCAAAGCAACGTGGTTATTAAATATCAGAGTTGGCATTTGATGCCTGTTTGACACCAGCACTTGCATACTTTCTTATATGTCAGTGAATGGTTATCATCCTTTTTCTAACTCCATCCTATTCACATATGCCAGAGATTCCTGCTAGTGATAATTTTCATTACACGAAGTGATTTTCAATTATTCTGTCTTAACAATTGAAAATTATTTCTCTGTACCACCGCCATAGTAAATATTAGACTTTATGCCTCATTCTTATTTTTCCTTTATAGCTTTTCTATTTTGTCAGGTCAGTTAGTGATAATAGTAATAACGATTAACACCTACTGAATGCCTGCTGTATTCAGGTGCTTTTATCAGTGCATTATATGTGTTAATTCATTTAATCCCATGATAATATAAACCTGTGAGGTGTAGATCCTATTATTATTTTATTATTTTTCATAATAGCCTTTAAGTCACAGTGGGGTTATATAACCTGGTCCAGTGTCAAAAAGCTAGTGAGTAGTTGAGCCACAACCTACCCAGAATTACCCAAGGTGGAAATGTTCTATCTTCTTTGACTCCTTTTCACTTCAAATCTACTTCTGAAATGTGTCTTCTGCCATTTTTTCAAACTAAATATCTCTCATGATACTAAGTAGTCCAGGAGTTCACCCTTTCTTACTCTGGGTAGTAGTATTACAGACTTTAATCCTTTTAAAGTATTTCAAACCTGTGTTCCATTGACAAAGATTTTACTGAAATACAAATATGATTGTTTTGCTTTCATTGAAGAAAAGGAGAATTTTGGGGAGAAAAAATTTTCAAAATTGACTTAATACATGTAGCCATGAATTTTTGACAAGTTTAATACTAAATTATTTTATTTTTTCACATAGCCTTTGAAGAAAGCTGTTAGAATGATGGGAGCACCTAACTTAATAGCAGACAGTATGGAATATGGACTTAGTTACAGTGTCATTTCATACCTCAAAAAACTGAGTCAACAGGTAATGCTGAGAGAAAGAGCAGGCCGTTTAACATTTTGAATGGTTTTGACTAATTTCTTGATGGTTCTACTGGAATTCCACTATATTAATATATTATGTCTTAAAAACATATGGTAACATAATTCTGTATTAAGTACGTGTTGAACGCTAAATTTTAAAATATTAATCTGAAATAATATCTAGTCATGAAAACTGCTTCATTAATGTGACCCTGGACTTCCTGTATGTGAATATTATTTTGCTTTTGAAAAATTTATTTTGGAGTTCTTTTTCTTAATGAAATTTCAGTTTCCTTTGGTTCATATTTTAAAATCTCTTGTTTTTTTCTTTCAAAATGGGATTTTCTTTTAAACAAATGCTTTGTATAAACACTGAATTTTGTCACTGGGGGCACAAGTCACATTGAAAGATATTGTAATGACGCAGTATTTAGTTTAAGTGACTGCCAAGTTATTCATGTAGTATGAAATACATTATTTTTTCATTACTTCTGCTATCTCCACCTTAACTGCTAATTAAAATGCAAATTGGAGAGAGGCAAAATATTGCTATTTTCTTTCAAGTGAAAAACTGCATTTCTGTTTGCTGTATCTCTTCATATTTAGTTATGTGCTATTAGCATATACTAAGTAAATATTGATGATTATTTTTTCTAATTTTATATCAACTCTGATTTGGAAGTATGTATTTTCATTTAGAATGCATTTACATTTCATGGTTTTAAGTGTAGTTGGTATTAATAAATAAAATAAATTGAAGTTGTGTTTATTTACCCTGCTCCAAAGAGTTACAGTAGTAATGATTTAAAATCTACAGTCATTATTGTTAAAAGTATGTTCATTTTACCAACTACTTGGTGTAGTTGGTGCCACTTGCTTGTAATTTATAGAAGAGCAAAGCTATTACTAGTATTTATCAATTTGGAATATGTCGAGACAACTCCTATTTATTTTTACTTTAGGCCAAAATAGAATCTGATCGAGTCATCGGTTCCGTTGGCAAAAAAGTAGTACAGGAAAGTGGAATTAAAGTCCGAAGCCGATCACATGGATTGTCAATGGCATATAGGAAAGATTTTCAACAACTGCTCCAGGGGATTTCAGAGGATGTTCCTCACAGACTGCTAGACCTTAATATGAAAGAGTATACTGGGTTCCAAGTGGCGTTGCTGAATAAGGTAATAGCTGAATGAATTTGTTACTGCTCTTGTTATATTCTTTTGTATTGTTGAATAAATCAAATTATTAACTGGTATTTAGTTTGTATAATCTTTAAGAAGTACTATTGTATATACCTCTGCAAAATAATTATTATAAAGTATTATTGAGTCATTGAGTTTTAGTGTCATTGACTATAACAAAATCTTGACAACTGGATAGAATTTGAGATTATTTGGTGAGCTCTATCAGTTTTTCATCTTTTGGTTTTCAAAACAATATTATTAAGAGTGCCTCTTTAAGTCTATTTTTTAAGCTAACTAGTTAACTTGTATATTATATTAGCAAATCTAATTTGTAGACTGGAGAGTTTAGTCTCTTAATATATGTTTGAAATAAATTTTGTTTTTGAATGTTTTCACTAGGACTTGAAGCCACAGACATTTAGAAATGCATATGACATACCAAGACGGAATCTTTTGGATCACTTAACAAGAATGAGATCTAATCTTTTGAAAAGCACCCGCAGATTTCTTAAGGGACAGGATGAAGGTTAGATTGTGGTCTTAATATTGTTACTCTGTGTGTGTGTGTGTGTGTGTGTTTTTCCTTTATATTGAAAAAACATAGTATGGTAATATAAATTTTAAAGAATTGTTACAGTAATTCAATACAGTAATTAAATTATTACAGTAAAAAAGTGAGTCTTCCCTGTTTCCCTATATATACTTTTTTCTACTGTCACTATTGCCCCAAATTTAACCTTTGTTAATAGTTTAGTTTCTTTTTTTCTTTTCTTACGTTCACATACACACAGTTTTCTTATGATACGATGGTTAATTCTGTATGGCTAATACATGTCATAATATTTCCTTCAATTACATCCATGTCAATAAGTCAAGTCAAATGAGAATTTAACCTTTGCCATCTAATATAAACATCCCAATTATAGCTTTACATAAAAAGAATTATCTGTGTGATTTCTCTTTAAGTTCTGTTATAATTGAATTCCATTTCTTTGGAATAGACTAGAAGAGACATTCCTTTGCATGGTAAGGCTGCACATATTGCTTATTCTGTGCATTGAAATGATCTGCAATTTTTTTTCATTTTAGTTAGAAAGTAAAAATTTTTTTCAATTTTTATTATAAAAATTCCAAAGACTATGTCACAATATTTGTAACAGTATATAATTAAACAACAATATATAATAAAAAACACTGCCTAGAACAATACCAGGTAGCTTTCATATATAAGAACACATTATTTGATAATTAGATAAGGTATGGTTTTAGTGAGATTAACTTTTGTTGTTGCTCTATTCTGTTTGAAAAGATCAAGTGCACAGTGTTCCTATAGCACAAATGGGGAATTACCAGGAATACCTCAAGCAAGTACCTTCTCCATTGAGAGAACTTGATCCTGATCAGCCTCGAAGGTTGCATACATTTGGTAACCCCTTTAAACTGGATAAAAAGGTAAATTTGAAGTGTTCATTATTTAGTTTGTGCTTGGCACTGTGGATATAATATTTCTTAATTTAACTAAGCTGAAACTAGTAGAGTGTCTAATAAATGTCAGTGTAGTTAAAATAGTTACTTTAATGGAAATTGCAGTTAGTTGTGCTATTTATATACGATATATGTCAAGGAGGGTTTCTTTTTTGTTACAGGGTATGATGATAGATGAAGCAGATGAATTTGTGGCTGGACCTCAAAATAAACATAAACGACCTGGGGAACCAAATATGCAAGGGATCCCTAAAAGACGCCGCTGTATGTCTCCACTACTAAGGGGGAGACAACAGAATCCTGTTGTGAACAATCATATTGGAGGAAAAGGACCACCTGTACCTGTGACTCAAGCACAGCCAGATCTTATTAAACCCCTTCCTCTTCATAAAAGTAAGAGTTTTTTTTAAACATTATTTATTGCTCTTTGGTTCATTAGGCAAGAACTTTTTTTAGGGATGATTATAGAAAAAAATTAATAAGGTGCAAGAGTATCTAGACAAGATATTTGTTTATTCTAAATGTGTAGTCATTTTTGTGTGTCTTTTTAGTGAATGTTGGACATTTAATATATTATGCTTTTTTAGTATCATGATCTAAAATATCATTTATAAAGCTTAAGTATTTCAGAATAACAGTTTTTAAAAGACAATTATCAATATTCCTATCAGTTAAATTCAACAATAGTTATTAAATATATAAGCTATTTTGGACAATGATGGTAGGCAATGAGGTATAGCAGTGAACAAGACAATAGTGATTTATCTCTCCCTTCATTTATAATGAGTATGGAAAGAAAGTCATTTAAATTTTCATCGTAAGTGTGATGAATGGTCCAAAAAGAAAGTTGTGGAAGCAGTTGGCAAAAGGATTTAGCGTAGGCACTTTACTGAGAAAGTTTTCTTTAAGCCACTACTTGAAGGGTAGATGGGAATTAGTTGATTTAAACTGCATTTATTTAATACTGGATTAGTAGTCTAAGAAGGCTATATGCAAAAGTGTAGTAAATAGAAGGGCATTAGGGAGCAAAAGAATTGGGAATGAAGGTATTGGGAATGAGGTAAGAACTAAAAGATAAACAGAAACAGATCATGGAGAGCTGTGAAAGCCATTGTAAAGATCCTACACTTCATTCTAAGGACAGGGAGAATCTATTGACAAGTTTTAAAGAGGTAGTGACTTTATTTGGTTAGCATTTTATGGAGACCAGACTCTGTAGAATATTATCAGGAAAGAATAAGAATGGATATAAGGAAACCTGAATGAATTAATGGACTCAATTATAGTTAGAGGAGAGAAAACAAATATACCTCTTGATGGAATTTTACAATACTGCCTCTGAAGTAGTTTTGCCAAAAAAAAAAAATGTTAAACATCAATCCTTTCAGTCCTCTAAAAATACAAGGGCCCAAGAAACACATTAAATAACGAAACTGAGATACTACACTTAGCAAGATCCAAATCATGGGAAATTTGATGTGTGTGTGTGTGTGTGTGTGTGTGTGTGTGTGTGTGTGTGTGTGTGTGTGTGTTTTGCAGGAAAAAAAATGCATGTTTAAAAGAGTTACAGAAGGATTTTATAAATTATAAGGTAGTTAAGGCATATAAACCAACTTCAGGGTACAGACCTCATTTGAACCCTGATTTAAACAAAATCAAAATTCAGCTGCTTTCCCATAAACAGAAGATATACATGATGACTGGCGATTAAGGACACTCACTGGCCGGTCTGATGTTAATTATCCTGGATGCACAGAAACCAGTTAGGAAACGCAGAGAACAGTGATCCAGCAGTGAGGTTGTGAGAAGAAGGATATATTTAAGAAATAATTGAACACATTAGTGAAGAACTTGGTCATGACTATATGTTGGACCCAGGGCAAAGGGAGTCAGGCTTCCATCTTGAGAGACACTGGGTAGATAATGGTATTAGGAATGGAATGGAAGAAGAGACGATGAGTGAGCTTAGTTTCGAAGTGCCTGTCAGATAGCCAACTTCTAGCTTAAGATGGGTATTGTGTTTGGAACTAAGGAGGAGGAGGAGGAGTAAGCTAAAGAGGTAGGTATGGGATGCAGCTTAACCCCCATTGGAGTGAATAAAACTCCACCAAGGGGAAAAAATGAGAAGAAGAAAAAAAGATCCTAAAACAGGACCTTCATAGTATCAAAGAGGAGAACTAGGATTCAGTATAAGAGGTTGAGAAGGAAGAACTAAGAAACAAAAAATGACAAATGTAATGACATGGAAGATAAAGGAAAAGAGAAATTGAGTGGTTGGTGGTCTCTCTCAGAAAGAACAATTTTGGGTGGAGTAAAAGGGATACAAGACTAAATAAGTGGGATGAGGAGTGAAAGATGAGGAAACAGAAATAATGTGTGTAAACAATCAGTTTGAGTTTAAATGTGATGGCTAAATGAGAAGAGAGGTCATGGGATTGAAAATGGTGCTTTTACTTTGTTTTTAAGATGATAGAGTTCAGCATATTTAAATGCTGGTTTAATAGAGTCAGTAGACAGAGAAGTATAAAGAAAGAAACTGAGAGAAAGCAGAGAGAGCACAAAATCAGAGAAAGCAGAAGGGAATGGTCCAGAGCCCAGCTGAAAGAATGCTTTGTCCATAAAGCAAAATGGATGTAGCTATAAGTTTGATGGTAGGAAGTGGGACGCTCCTGTTCCGTGCCTCCGCTCTTCTTTCCTCTGCTGAGAGAGGGGATTGGGGAAGTGGAGAAGGGTTGAATGATCTTTCATGGGAGAGGGGAAAAAGGTAAAAAGATTGCTGGGATGTGCCAAGATCCAGGTACACATGGTGATTGTTAACACTTGCAGAGTTGAGTCATTTCATCAGTAGTGCTCGTTATTATAGATGCAGATCTAGAATAATTAGATAGGTAGAATCATCAAATATGGGGTTTTGTCTGGCAGGATAATAGAATGAGATATTCTAGAACATTGATAAAAAGTGATACATTGTGGGATATAAGTTGGAGTGATAAGAAAGTGAGTATCAAGAAAGGAAAAGTATCAAGAAAGTATCAAGAAATGGGAAGTGAGAAGTGGAGGAGTTATTGGGATAAAAGTCTGACTGAGATAAATAGCAACAGTGGGAGTACTGCAAAGGTTATACCCCAAATGATTATACCCCACTATCTATGAATCTGTGTTTGTCTTGAGAGGCAAACTTATAGGTAGAAAAATTCTTTGGAGACACTCAGCGGGTGGGGGGTGCGGGCGAGGGGAAGGGAGGGTAAGGGCACAAAATGGAGTAGAAAAGAACACAAGGGACCACGGAGATGGATCACGGGTGAATTGGTGGTGGGTTACCTAAGGGGAATACAAAATGTAAAAGGCATAAATAACAATAATATACATTAAATAATAATATACATTAAAAAAAGAAAAAGAAAAATTCTTTGGAGATGTAAAATCAAGGTTTTGGAGAGGCCAAGTTTGTAGCAAGTGGTCAGCTTAGATACTGAAGTACTATATAACACCTAGTCAACTTTAATGTGTATATGAATCATGTAGAGGTCCATTTAAAATACAGATTCTAATTCATTCAGTTTGAGGGTGGAGCTTAAGAAGAATATTTCTAGCAAGCTCTCTGATGGAGCTAATGTTGCTTGTCCACAGACCACACTTTCATTAGTAATGAGATGGATTTTCCGAAGGGCATGGTATTGGGAGGAAGCTATGAGCCAGGTGCCAGACATTCAGGGCCACAGAGGTGTGTTGAGGATCAATAAAGATAGTGATGAAGAGAGAGGATAAGTGGTATGGTATATTTGAGATTCAGTTAAAGCAGGAGTTGTAGAAAATATTCACTTAAGTTTGAAACTTATGGAATAGGATTTAGGAGGGAGTCAGAAGTTCAAGGAGTTTTTGTGGGAATGAATTTACATTTCTAGACACTAAAAACAGAAATGAATTCAGCTTGTGTCCTGGAGGTTTGGTAAGCAATCAGGGAATGTAGAATTCAGCTGCTTTCTTTGGGGAAGACGTATGATGTTAAATAACATGCTTGTTAGCTTTTAAGTTTAATAGTCTGATGAACTTAAGTGGACGGCGATTTCCTCTGCATTGCTCAAAGACAGAGAGATGGTGTAAAGGCAGGAAAATACCAGGGAGCATGGGTTTGCTGTAGAGCTGCACAGACAGGTCTAAAGGGAAGTAATTCTGGAGCCCTCAATGGCTTCTTAGGCTTTTTAATGGTCTCTTGTAGGGAGACAACCATGTACAGGGCAGGCAGTGGAGCTGAGGGCCTGGAGGCTGGCAGGCCTCCCAGCCTCCAGCAAATATTCACCACTCTTGGGCTCTCTGGTGGCGTCTCATGGCCTCTGCTGCACCCCAAATAGAAGGGTCTCTGCTTCTCCTCTGTCTCTGCTGCTTCTGCTCTTGCTGCTACTTATAAGCCCAGTTTCTGGCTCAGGTGTGCCTTCTCACACAGGCCCACACCCTATTCCAGGTATCCCGTCATCAGGCATGTGTGTAGGCCTGCAGAGGTCCATCATTGAGGGGAGGGTGGAAAAACCTGATAATTCTCATTTACCCTCCAGATGGCTATATGAAAAGGGTGTTCTGTGGAAAGACCTGTTTGGTGGTATGTTCCCTAAAGAATGGTAAACAGTTTAAACAGTGTATTTAGTTTTCCCTCTAAATGGTAATAGATCTGTAAGGTAGAAGTAGTTTTAATGAACTAGGACTCTCCAAGGAAAAAATTACCACAAAAACCTTGGTTATATTTCTCTAAAACATTAAGAACTTATTTGTTCAGTAAAATTCCATACAATAAAATAGAAAACTAAAAGTAGTTTGAAATTGGCTTTTATTTTTCCTTCCCCTAAGATCTAAAATTGTATAGATTTTGTAAATATTGTGAATATTTCACATTGAAATTCATCATATCTTTAGACAGCTAAAAACCGTATCACATTATGTGTTAATTGTGTTAGTCAAGGATATGAATTGTGATTTGCTGTAATAATTGTTTTCTCCACTGTGTGTTTTAAAATTATCTCTTGTTATGTTTCTTTTATCTTTGTTTTTAGTTTCAGAAGCCACTAATGATTCGACAATAGATGATGTGGTTGAAAATCATGTTGCAGACCAACTTTCATCAGATATTACACCAAATGCTATGGATACTGAATTTTCAACATCATCTGCCAATTTACTGGAACGACCAACCAATCATACAGAGGCTCTTGGTCATGACCATTTAGGAACTAATGACCTCACTGTTGGTGGATTTTTAGAAAATCATGAGGAGTCAAGAGATAAAGAACAATGTCCTGAAGAGAATATACCAGCATCTTCACTTAACAAAGGAAAGAAATTGATGCATTGCAGAAGTCACGAAGAGATCAACACTGAATTAAAAGCACAAATAATGAAAGAGATCCGAAAGCCAGGAAGAAGTATGTGTAATTAGAGACTAGCCTTAGATCTGGTTTTTGTCTATGCTCAAAAAATTAGTCATATTAACTGAAAATGTAGATCTTATTCTAGATCAGTCTTAAAAAACATGTGAACTGTATATGATTTGATTCTTTATTCAGCTGAAAAACACTTTTTGTTATCTCTGAACTACTGTGCCTAGTTATCTGTGGAGGTACTAAGAGCAAGGAAGAACACACATCGTTCCTACCATGACAGGAACCAAAAAGTCTTAAGTATTCTTCTGACCAGCAACTGGGATTTTGCTGTAGCAGCAAACCCCAAAAGACAGTAAATATTAAATGATTTTGTGTCTGTAAAGTTCTTGGCATAGTGCTACCACTGTGTTTAAGACTTAAGCTATGATAATGAGTAGGGATGTGTATAGATCAAAAAAACCTATGAGGGCTTTATATTATATGAATACAAAAGTACATTGGAGGGGTAAGATTTTAGTAGTGTTTAGCATTTGTTAAGAGCATGTTGACAGATTAACTGTTATGATGGTGTCATGACCCATGGTTCCAGAAGTGGGTGGTAAAAATTCAGTCCTTATGATTTAGGAAGGTAAGTCCTAAATGGTAGTCCCTGACAGAGTCTTAAGTGAAAATTTGAAATTGAAACAGTACTTTTAACCTATATTCCACTCTCCTTCTCCCCGTACCATCCCTAATGTTAGCCATAATTTATAATCATAAGGATGGTTTTTTGTAAAGGCCACTTGCTCCTTATGTTTCGGTGGCACTACAAAAAAACTGTCTACTTATAATCGTTGTGTTTGATACTTTAATGGGAACTTTTATCATGAAAGTAGTGTTGACAAGTTATTTTATCTTTGTTGACATATAATGAAATGTAGTATAAATCTCTATTGAGTAGCAAAATTTTATGTAGGATATTTTTTCTTTTTGTCAACATCTTAATATAATAAACTGTAGTAGAAAAATATTAAAAGGCAAACCAATTAATTTTTCTTTTTCTCTTGTTTAAAGAATATGAAAGGATCTTCACTTTATTGAAGCATGTGCAAGGCAGTTTACAAACAAGACTAATATTTTTACAAAATGTCATTAAAGAAGCATCAAGGTAAATAATGTTTTGCACACTATGAAATGGTGTTGAAATGAGTTCCCAATTTATATAGTCAGTACTTTTAATAGTATTTATTTTGCACTTGCATTGTTACTCATCTGTTTTGTATGTGACACACCCATGAGTATATAAGTATTTCTCTTTTTTTAGTTTATTGAAAGAAGGTAACTTAAGAAAGCAGTCACTCACAAATTCTCCATTTCTCCCTACAAATTACTAGACACTGGCCTAGGTCTCATTTTATCTTATTCTGGCTTTTTGCTGTTTTTTTATGTTACAACCATTAGTTTTTCTTTGAATATTTGAACTACAGTTAACTAATCAATGATTAGAAACAACCCTGAAAGACAATATTTGAATGCAGTTTATTTGTACATTATGTGGAAAAACATGTAATTAAGGAACCAGGGTTGGACAGATGAACCTTACTCTGATTGCTTCAGTAGCCTGGGATTATGTGTCTTAGTACAAGGAATGTGGATCAGGATTTTAAATGGTATCAACAAAAGGCAGTTATCTGGAAAGCATAGTTGTGTGAGAAAAAAGCATTATTTTTCTTTGAGATTTTTAGAATTTTTATATTGTAAGGAAACTTAGGGTTTATATCTCATCTGGCCCTCCAGATGGAAATATACCCGCTCTTTTCAGTTCTGTGGTTCATCCCAGCTACTTACAAAAGCTTTTTTAAAAAAAGATCAGAGTAGTTAATTTTACTATTATTTGTTAAGCTCCAAAATATAGCCCACTTTGAATGTTCAAGATAAGACCATAACTTTTCATATTATTTGAGTATTTAACCTATTCTCCTCTTTATGTGTATTCTGTCAGCCTATAACTTCATGGAAATAGCTATATTCCTGGTGCCTACAATCCACTTCTGCCACCTTTTAGAGAGTTGTGGATATGCATATTAATTTACTAAGTAGAGATTAACCAGGTGTAGATTGGATTCTAAAAAGCATCAACGGTATTGGTACTTATGTAAATGAATGCAATTTTATTCTATGTTACAATTTTTTTCAACCACCAGTTTGTTATGTTTTATACTACAGATGTCTGTCTTTGATTTGCTAGCTATCAAATTGTAGTAGAACACCATAGTTTTTAAATACTATTGTCCAACTTTAATTTCTTCTTCCATTTTGTGGGGGGATCATATCCATACTTTGTTCAACTTTTTTAAAGAGCATAAGAAGCTGTTGGAGTCATTGCTTAGGAAGCCCAAATTTTGCTAGAGTATTTGTGACCCTTTTATATATTAGATATGTCTTTTTATTTTTAGGAAGGAAAAACCTTTAGAATGTTCTGTTGTTCTTGGATTACTTATTTTAGGAAGATACTTAATACTGCTTTGGTAAAATAATTTACTAACTTTCCAATAGGTTTTATATGTCATAAAGTTGTTGACTTTTCATTTTCATTTCAGATTGGAAACTCTTCCCAAAGAGTTTACCTCTTTTCTAAAAACAGAATTATATTAATATATAACTATCCATTGAAAAGAAATTGAGAGTACTGTTACTTATTTTTTATACAGGTTTAAAAAGCGAATGCTAATAGAACAACTGGAGAACTTCTTGGATGAAATTCATCGAAGAGCCAATCAAATCAACCACATTAATAGCAATTAAAAGAGAACAGAATGTGGCCACTTATTTCACTATCTTCTCCAAATACAAAGTAAATACAAGACTGTTGTGATCTTGCATTCATTTTTTGACATGCATTGTTGGCTATTTGAAATACTAAGAGCAAGTCTACAGATCCTTTTTCCCATCATTTTACAGTGACCTTTACTTCATTTTGGTTTATTTTTGTAATGTGAAAAGTATCACTCTAAAAAACATTTTTATTTAACAAACTAAAAATATTCCTCCAAATCTCTTGCTTGTCATTGACTCTTGCGTGTCAATTTCCCTCAGGTTCTATTTTCTTAAACCAACCTTTAAAATTGTCACCTCTGTTAAGGTTGAACTTTGCCAAAAAAAAAATAAAAAGAAGTTACTTTGTAATTTTTGGGGAAAAAAGCACATACATTAAAACTAGGTAATGTTTTGTATATACAGTTATTTTGGATATATTATTGTAAGTTGTACAAATGTATTTTGAAGAATATTTAAGAAAAGCACTTTTGTTATTCCATCAATAAATGCTCTATTTTACTCTTGTGTGGTTTAGGAAATAATCACATTTAAAATAATCATTTAAAACCACCTTAAGATAATGGAATTTTAAAGGCCTTGCTTTTTAAAGCATTGGAAAAATACACCACTTGAAATTCATATTTGTTAAACTTACCTGTAATTACATGTTACATAATCTGCATTGTCTTTTTGCTATATGTTCTTAGTTTTTGTTGGCCACACCATACTCTCATATCTGCCTAGATAATGGAAACGACAATGTCTGTGGCAGAGAGACCACCAACTCTTAAAACTCTTAAAAAGACATCTTTGGACATTACTGGTTTTCTTTCTTCAGTTCCCTTTCCCTTCTCATTAGTATTGTGGATGGCACTAAGTTGAAGCTGTTATTTAGGGAGTGGTAAGTTTGGGTACACCACATACTCTGAAATGTCTCTCCTTTAGCAGCTTGCTGCCATGCTTACAAAAGGCCCATGGCATATGGGGGGTTCAAAGGGAATCTCTTTATTCTGCTTGCTATTCTCATACTTAAACTCTCCATTTTATTTAGAAACTAAATGAAAGGAAATGCATTTAGAATGACTGTTCATTTTGCTTTTCCCCTGAGTTACCCAGGTAAAGGAAAAACTGGCATTATTCATTTTCCACCCTTAGTCCAAAATGGCCTCACATGTTCTGAGGACCTAATTTACCATTCATAGATCACTGCTGTGCCTTGTAGTGTTGGGAGCGGGCCAGGGGGGGTGGTGACCAATAGAAAAGGTTGAAATATACCTTTGGTTACTTAGATTAAGAGAGGCAAATTGATTTATAAAATCATTAGAAAATTGAAGTATATTTTAAGTTCATAATATTTGAAAATCACATACCCTTTTTACAAGTTAGCATAACATTTTGTAAATTTTGAGGGTATAACAAAATAACTTTTTGTGAAGAAAAGCATACATGGAGGTTGAGGACATGCTCAAGATCTGTTAATTTAGTCTAGAGGATTTGATACTCTTCCAATACTGAAGATAAACCCTGTCAAGAAAAAGAAGCATTTAATGTAATGTTATATAGTATTTTCATATGCAATTCTTTAAACCTTTTTTACCTCTACAAAATAACATTAAGTAAAGCGGGATGTCATTTAATAGATGGAATTGTTAAGGTAATTACCTGCAGTCACATTGCTAAATTCAGTAAGAGATACACAAAATCCAGAATATATTGTCTGGTCTTAAATAGTACATATTTAGATTTTGAGAGGAATATTCAAGAAAGGAATTCAGTCTATTCCAATATTTAACAGTTTTCTTTATCAGAATGTTCTTCCATTTCACAGTTGCTCATGAGGCAATGCTGTTTTATACCCTTAACCTTTAATGGTTTTTTTTGTAATGAACCCTAGAGAGACTTGGGAAGAAGTAATTCATTCAGTTTCCTCTTTTTGTCCTTAATTTCTCTGTCTTCACACTTTCTACACTATCATCCCAAAAGCTACTCACCGAGTTTGAGACCCATTAAAACGAAAGTTTAATACCCCATCTCTTGCAGGTTTTTTACATTTAGAAAAAATGGGCATATTAGTGATATACTGTAGCATTTTTGTAAGCAAAGGAGAGAATCCTTGAGGGGGAAATCATCATGTCTTTTAGGCACTTTAGATCAGTGGATGACTTCAGGCTGGACAAATGTCATAGTCCAATAGTTTAATCTTGAGGTAAGATTGTTTTTCTTAGTGTTCCTATATATGTCCCATTTGTTAATTCTTTAGGTCATTATTTTACCCTTATCAGTAAGATTCGTCATTTTGGTGTAGTGAAGGTTGAGGCTAGTTTCTACCTCTTCAATACCCCTGTCACCAGAGGAATATCTACTTTGCCTTGTGCAATATGGGCAAGTACCTCCTTGAAAATAAGGTAAATAAATTGATAAGGACTGTATTTATATATGCAGTGGATTACGGAACTGGTTTTGGCTAACCTAACATGTTCTGTATACTAAGGCAGTTCTGAAAACTTACTGAATGTCTTTAAGTCAAAGATTTTATATCATTTATGCAACTAAATTCCAAAAAAAAAATACTCTCTTTTACCTGTCATCAATCTTTATTGGCTATCAGCTTTTGGCATTGACCTTTTTGTTTACTTCTGTCTGTTTCTTGAAGGAAGAGATTCCATCTTTCATTTTTGACATATATCCTTTCTCAGAGAGGGCTCTCTATTGATAAGTTCTAAGTGACATTTTCATCTAATAAATATGGAGTTGGGATGATGGTGAAATACTAGGAGGGTATACTTTGTTGAAGGAATTTTTCTCCCAAAATAATCTTAAACTAGATTTTTCCTAGTGAATGGTTTTCTTCATCCTTTTTGTCAAGTGTTCCTTTGATTTCTAGCACATTACAGCGGTATGCAAATGATTCTCAGATAAAATGATGTTGACAGTATTTCCTTATCAATTTGTGTAAAGCCTATGAGTAATTTTCATTATTCTAACTTGACTTTTTTCTCACCGTAAATAAAAATAATGCCTGATGTTTAGTTAAAGTAGATCCACTTTTGCTTGATTTTGTTAGTCTTGTTTCATCCTATCTCTTTCCAGCTTGTTGTTTAGACTTGACATCTCTTTTTACTGAGAATCTCTTTCTTCTTTAGGTTGATAAATACTTTTCCAGGGGCATGGGAGAGAGGAGATTAGAAATAATTTGAATACTTAGTTCACTGTTGTTGACCTTTAAAGGACTTAGTTTGTCCTTTTGTGCTAAGGCTTTGCCTGTACTATTCTATCTTTGGATTAAGGTGAGGTTGTATATACTGTGACTTCAAAGTACTAGAGCAAACATTTGATACTTGTGTAACTTCAAGCTTGAAAAAGAACAGAAATTTAGGTACATTCACTCAAACGCAAGAATACCAGTCAGTGAACTACTTGGATACTCCAGTGGCCTGAAAGAAACTTTTTCTTCTAATAGCAAGTAAGCTAGGCAACAACTGAAAAACAAGCCAAGTCTTATTCTGATGATTCTTCCATCTCCCCAGAAATAGAAAACATAATTAAAAACAAAAACTACAATTACAAATGAGCTGAGAGAAGGCGGCTACCATGGAGATTATTAGTAGCCTTTGTTGTTCATGAAATAATTCCCTTTAGGATATACATCACAACTGAGAAATTCCTGAACCATCATAAAAACTAGCTAGCAGGAATGCTTGGTTTAGACTGCAATGAACAAATGAGCTCTTGTTGCTGGAAAGATGCTCATAAATATTTAATTTCTCTGTATCCTATTAAAATACTCTAATACCTGTGTTGGGTTCTCTCAGGAAAAAGATGAATGGCTCATCTGCTTTAAAAATAAGAATCAGACCTTTTCAGCACACCAGAACTGCAGGAAAGTGAATAGAAGAATCTTACTGCATTTCAAGTCATGTAAAATTGAGTGTGAAGTCAGTTTATACCTTTGTTTTTTTAAGAAATAAAAGGATCCTAATGGTATTTCATTGTTTAATGTTGAGATAGCTTTCAAATAGGGAGATTTTTAAAAGATACCACTTAACCAACCCTTTGTCCTTTTTTCAAAATACTCCATGAAATTTCTTGCTGAACATAACTTTCAGAACTATCCGTGTTTATGGGAATGATAAGTACAAATCTTCAAAGTATATATGTAAATCTCCCAACATTTTTTGAAAACTTCACTCTCCATTAAAAACTGCTACACCACATCTGGACTTGGAGTTTTTAGGAGGTAGGTTTAGGAATGTGACTACTGAACTGGATAAGTCTAACAAAGTAGATACAGGAAAACAACTGAGAATTGCTGAACATTACCTGTGGCTACAGATGCTTTGGTGCCTTCTTAGAAACATCAATCTCAGCTTTGTGGATTGCTTCAGAAACAAAAGCCATCTTGGCCTAACCCCAGGAAAGATAAAAATGTGACTTACTTGCATTTTTTTGATGCATCTAAAGAATCTGAGTCCATTTTAAAGGGCTATACTTAGTTGTAGTCTCTTGTGCTGCTTACTGTGTAGCTGGGTAAAGAGAGATGTTTGGAAAATTATTGTTTTATACAAACTTAAAAACCTCAAATTTGGTAAATAATTCCTCCAAATTCAGAGGTAGGCCCCATTTTTTCAGTAATTTTCAAAAATAACACATCTTTGGACAATATTTTTTAAACATCTATGGTCATTAGAATTGCTACAGAATATGTTGAAGTATGGATTCTGGAGCCCAGTTAGCTGCATTTTCAGCAAGGTGAGATGATTTCCCTTGAATGGTTTCTTGAGCTATATTTTATAGCCACTTTTAAAAGTCACAGGTTTGTTCTGTGGACTTCAAAAGATAGAAATCATGGTATTCTGTGTCTAGTGCTGCATGACTGCATTCTGTATACTTAGGCATACTGGTGTGCAATTAACTTGCCTCATGGGCTAGAATCTGCAAAGAAAATGAAGCCACACACTCTGAAAGTGTAGTGCCCATTTCCATCCCACCACTGCACACACAAACACTATCACCTTTCAAGAAGTGTAGTCTACCTAACTAGCATGCCCCTGGAAAAGGGCTTATAGTATGAGTATTAAAATAATTTTGAGGTACATGTATATTGAGTGAAGCTGCTTTGTTTCATCTTCAGCTAATTGTTTTTCATTTTTCATGCATAAAAAGGAGATAGCAAATGGATGTTGTAAGAGGCTCAAACCAATCCAGAATATAGAATATGAAACATTTTATCCATCTTCTAAAGTCATACACAGGGTATTATGAATTGAATATTCACTTACTATGTTTTCTGGAATTAGTGAAGGAACCCAGACAAGGCCCAAAGGAAGGGAAAATCAGTAGAAATACCCATCTAGTGTCACTTATTCTAAACCAAGAAGAATCTGGCTTACTTTAGCAGTTGGTCTTACTCTGTAGGGCTTTTTTTGAAAAAGAAACAAATTTCTCACTATTTCAACAAGCTGAAATGCAGTACCAGAATTATAGTTTTGTGGATTAAGGATAGATCTATGATAGTTCTGAGAAAGTTTTACTAGTTTGTGACTTAGTATCTGTGAGGATACCTAGTATGGTATCTGGACTTTTTAAATAAATGTTGATGGGTTGAGAATAGATACACTACAAAACCTTTGGTAGCTAATACTAAATATGTCTGTATTAAGTCCAGGCACTTTGGCACAGTGTGAGAAATAAGACCAATTGGTATGAATGAATATTTTTTATCAATTTCTTGAGTTTGCAACTGAAGAGTTTCACTTAAATACCTTTTCTCCTCAGACTGAAAGAGTGTTCCAATAATTGACATTTATGTGTTCATATACTATAAGCCAAGGTACAGCCTGTTATGTCTTAGAATTTGCATCTCTTAAATGTTATCTCTGGTAAGAGTTGACATTTTGGAAGATCAACAGTTGTGATCAAAATAAGAATTAGGAGTCATCTATGAGTTTGTGTCTTCTTGCTTGGTTTTGTATAGCAATGCCTATCTGTTTAATTTGTTGAGGAGATACTGAAATTTTATACAACTAATGAAATCCACGAGAAGAGGCCAAACATTTTCCTTGGTTTGGCTTTTGGCCTTGTGTTCATCCTTTTATTGGATAACATCCAGTGTTATCAGCTGCCATTGAGAGTTGCACAAAACATTTTCCCAGAATTTGTTCCCAAGATTGTTTATAGATGCTATCCTGTAAAAAGTTTCCATGGTTAATTAAAATGGGAAATGCAGGTTGAGTAGTTTTGTTTTTGTTTTTAGTAGGGAACTGAGTTGCTAATTTGCTTAAGTTTGCAGTGACTCTCTACAGAAGGACTCTAATACATTGGACTATGGACCACCTATATACCATCCTGTCTCCAACTTTAACAGATTAGTATTCTAGGGGACATAAGGAATTGTTGGTTGTTGTCGGTAGACCCATAGGGGTGTAACACAGATGTGTCTTTGGCATATCTCATCCAAATGATTGCTTCAGTGCTCCCTTACTTTTTGTTGGTGGAGACTATCCATACTTTGTGTGTGGTTGGTCATACTCTCAAAATGTTTAAGAATCTTCATAACGACATTGTGTAAGCTCACAATTTGCTTTTTTACACGTAAGTGGTAAGATGAGAAAAAAACTAGAAGCAAATTCTGGCAATAACTTCAAAAGATACTAACTTTGCCAATAGTAACCAAAATTGCAAGGACAAAAGATACAGCTTTATGAGAAGCTGATGCTCACATATAGGGAATTCGCAAATCTTGCAAATTGTGTGCTTAGAGAGAACGCTAAAAAAAATATGAAGCAAGGCTATGGCTAGTTGGTCTCTTCATTTTCCTCTAACTCTTGATTTATGTATATATCAGGGAATTATTACCACAATAAGATTAATCATCTATTGCCTCATGTAGTTAGAATTTCTTTGTGTATTGAGAACTTAAAAGATTACTCAGTAAATTTTTAATATATAACACAACATTAAGTAAAATCACCATGTTCAGAACTTACCTTCTAATTGAAGTTTGTACCTTCACTGCCTCCCTAGCAACTAACATTCTACATTTTTTCTATGAGTTTGTTTGATTTAGATTCCACATGTAAGTGAGATTACAATATCTTTCTCTGACTTATTTCCTTTAGCATAATGACCTCAAGGTATTTTCCTGTTGAAATGGTAGAATTTCCTTTTTTATGACCTATATATATATATGTATATATAGATAGATAGATATACACACACACATATATAATATATATCACTTGTTAAGTGACACATTAACTGCATTATATATATGCAGTTAATGTGTCACTTAATGATAGTGATATATTCTGAGAAATGTATCATTAGTAAACTTTGTCATATGTGAGGAGGGTGCTTACACAATCTTAAATGGTATAGCCTACTTCACACCTAGTTTATATATATGGACCACTATCATATGCAGTCTGTTTTTGACCAAAACATCATTATGTGGAGTATAACTGTACACTCATGATGACCATACAATGACAAAATTGCCTACTAATGCATTTCTCACATCTCCATTGTTAAGTAACAAATGATTGTATGGATTTACCAGTGCCAGTGATTTTTGTACAGTCATAGGTTTTTGTGGTGCTAATTCACATATTTCACCTTGAAGAATATCCTTTAGCATAATTTGTAAGACAGGTATAGTGGTGGTGAACTCCCTCAGTATTTTATTAGTTTGGTAGTCTTGCTGTCCTTCATTTCTGTAGGACAGCTTGGCCAGGTACAGTATTCTTAATTGGCAGGGTTTTTTCCCAGCATTTTGAATATATCATCCTTTAAAATTTCTGTCAAGAAATCCACTGATAGTCTTATAGGCATTCCCTTGTAAGGATGAGTTGTTTTTTTCTTGACTTTTCATAATTATAATGTCTCAGTGCAGTTCTTTTGAGGCTTAGCATCCCTGAGAGCTCCTGTGGGCTTTGTGAATCTGGATACCCATTTCTTTCCCCAAGTTTTTGGAAGTTTTCTGGCATTATTGCTTTAATAGACTTTTTATCCTTTTTTTTCTCCTTCTGGGATTCCCTTAATATGTTTATTGTTTCTTTTGATAAGATCTACAACTCCTATAAACTTGAATTCTTTCTTTCCTTCTCTGACAAAATATTTTCAAATGCTCTAGCTTCTATTTCATTGATTTTTTTCCCTCTGATTGAGACTGTTGTTGAAGCTCTATTGAATCCTTTAATGCAATATTGTATTCTGCAATTTTAAGGTAGGTGTTTGGGCTTTTCTTTTTTAATGGCTTCTCTTTCTTTGTTGAACTTACTTTGTTCATACATTGTTTTCCTAATTTTATTTGTCTGTGTGTTCTTGTAGTCTACTGACTTCTTTAAGAGGTTTGTTCTTAATTCTTTGTCAGACTGTTCATGGATCTCTATTTTTTTATGATGAGTTATTGGAGTTTTCTAAGTTTCTTTTTGTGGTGTCATGTTTACCTAACTCTTCATGATCATTGATTCCTTGCCTTTGTACCTGTGCATTTCAGTAAGTGGTCTCTTCTCTTTCAGACTTCACAAGTTTGCTTTAGCAGGGAAAAACTTTGACTAGTCAGATGGCAGCATTTATGGACAGGTGGGGCTTGCTATTGGGGTCTCTATTTGGGCAAGGCTACTGCTTGTGCTCTAAGGATATAGGGGTGCTGCTCATTGGACCTGCAGCTGAGTGGCCTTGTTAGCTGAGCTCTGCACTGAAGTATTGAGACCACTGGGTGGTTCCTTGTTTTGGCAGACCTTGACTGTGCTTCAGGTCTAGTGGAAAAACTAACTGGGCTCTGCATCCACCTCCAGTTGGGCAAGGTTATAAAGCCATGTTCCCTTGGCAGACTGATGCCACTGGTTGGATTCCATGATTGGACAGACCTATGGGCTGAATTCCATAATTGCTCCTGGTCAAGTGGGTCTCAGACTGTGCTTCCCATATGGATGTTGCTGTTGGCTTAATTCCCTGTTCAGGCAAGGCAACAGATTGTTCCCTAAAGTTGGGCGGGGCTGTAGGTTGGTCTCTACTGCTGGGTGGGACTTTTGACTGTTCTCTGTAGCTTGGTGGTACATACCATAGGCCAACTGAGATCACTGGTGAGATAGGGCCACTGGTATGGCTCTGCAGATCACCAAAACTTCTGGGTAGAATCTCTACTGAGGGACTGCTATAAGCAGGAACATGATGTGCCAAAGTTAGATCACAGATTGTCATCTCACCCCCCTTATTTCTGAGAGCCACGGATTTCTCCAGGGATCTCTGTAAGGTAAGACCCAAGTGGGCCTTCCAGGAAGAGTACTGTAACACTTAGTGAACTGGTTGTTCATCTTGGGTGCTCCCTCCCACCCCCCAAGAAACCATAGATCCAGGGGGACCTTCTTAGTGTTGTGGTGGTGAGGTAAGAATGCTATAGGCAGAGTGCAATACTCCTCTTACCTTTCCATTGCTATACTTCTTAGTCTCTGTGGTTCAAACTCATGTTTCAGCCTCACCCCTGAGTCCTGGGAATTTTGCAGTGGTGTCTTATCTATTGCTAGTTGCTAATTGACCTTGGGAGCGGGGACTGAAGTGAGGAGCAATCTATGTTGCAATTTTGACCTATGCAGCTCTGACCAGTCTGATCTGGTATGTTAACTTTAGTAGGCAACCAAACAACTACAGGTGGTTTGCTTGTTTAAGTCATAGAAATAGGGAGTGTCTCACTGCTGCTGCTGCTGCTCTACTACTTCTTCCTTAACACCCCCCCCTCTTTTACAGAGATTTTATTTCATTTATTTTTTATAGCCTACATTTCCTAAATTACTTGGGTTAATAACCCCCCCCTTTAAGTGAGGTTATGTCTTGCCTTTATAATAAATTTAGGTTGTTTGACACATCCTGCACTTCCTTGTGGGATTCTCCCAACTTTCTAAATCTTTTTTTTTTTTAATTTTCATGTACTAAGCTTTACTTGTTGTACTGTAAATTGAGTTTTGAGAAATGAAGGTTCATGTATCAAACACTGCAGTAGTATAAAGAATTGTTTTAATGCCCTCCCCCCAAGTCCCCTATACTTCACTTTACCATTTCTCCTCTGTTGTCAAACACCTGGCAAACACTGATTTTTTTCTTTCACAAAATTGTAGTACTTCTTAGTAAACCAGGATTGGAAACCACCCACTTATAAAAGTCAAGAATAAGATAGCTTTTTCAAAACTTCAAGTTTGTGCATGAGGGGTATTTTTTGGATTAGGAAACATGGGTTTTTATCAAACCCTGTTGATTCGTGAGAAGTGGTTTGCTCAACAAGCATACCTTTAGCAGTTCTTTTTAGTGTAAGTGAAACTGGAATTACTCTTGAAAGTTCAGGATATAGTCTCTAGGATGTCCAGGAAGAAAAATTACACCAGGTTCAGTTGGGTTTTGAATTGATAGTTATCAAGTTCTTCAGACAGCAAAAAAGGAGTTGATGCCTTTGTCGGAAGAAAAGAGTGATATTTTAAATGAGGAAGAATAATGTGAATCAAATGATTCTGGGTTTTGGAACCAAGTGAAAAGAAAAGGCCAAATGTTCCCTAAGGTTGCACTTCAATCAATAGACCATAACTGTTTGGCAACCCCTTGTTAGCTGTAGGAAGGGGGGCTAGCTTTTTCTGATCACTTACTCTCTTGCAAATTCTCTGCTAAAGCTTTGTTATATGCTAAAGAATTTAATTTCCACAAGATGTGAGGTAGGTAGTGACGACCCCATTTTGGGCATGATGAAAATATTTCTTAGATTCAGTGTCCGTGTCTCCAGAATCAAAGTGTAATTGGGCATAGATGTGACTAGTCTCATATGTTTAAGCATAGGTATTAGAAACCAACATTTTATTGGAAAACTACTGAAAGAAGCAGACAGTAAATATTTTAGCCATTGTGGACCATATAGTGTCCATCATAACTTCTCTGTCATAGCAGAAGGTAATTGTAGGTGATTTGTAATCGAATGGGAGTGACTGAGTATTGATAAATTTTTACTTTGGTACCCCTTGCATGAGAGGAACAAATTTTGTGGGAGGGGTTATAAGGTAGATGTGTTTTATCAGAAGGAAATGTGAATGCAAGCTTCATACTTGGCATTTGCTAACTACTTGATAATAAGTTAGATCCATGAGCCTATTATTTCTGTTGATTTCAACAATATAGTAGACTTGAATTGCATTGTTTTCAAAAAGAGGTTAGGTGTCCAAAAAGGTACTTTTAAAACTACATTGCTTGTTAGATATTATCAGAGGAACTTATGGACCTCAAAAGTCTTTACCAATAGGGTGCTGCATTAAGCCCATGTTGGTTAAACCCAATCCTGTTTGAGGACACAGGATTAATGGCATTCTAAGATGTACTTCTAGTACATAAAGGGAGAGAAATTTAAGAGCTATAACAGGAAAATCATTAAGTCATGGATTTAAATGAATGTAGTGATATGGAAAAAAGGTCTTGAATGGCCTCAAAGTTTTGATGAGGCTGGTCAAAAAAAGAATAATATTGCCATCAACAATGAGGGTACATGGCTGAATCTCAGGGTTGTAAGAAGACACGGTAATTGGATTTTACATGTTATTAGAGTGCATGCAAGTTCTGATTTTTCATCCTAGTATTCCTCTTTCTGCTACAAGGTTAGATTATGCCTGTGTCATGAGGGAAATTTTCTGATTGTGTCATTCAACCAAATCAACAATATTTATTGGATATCCTCTGTGCCAAGCATAGTTGGAAGCTTTGTGTCCAAATTTGACTTGCTTTGTTAATCTCTCTGTTTAGTCAATGAGCTTGTGAATTTTTAAATATTCTACATAGTTCCTTACACCTGTGTTTTATTTGATAACTAACTGTCATTTAGTCTGTCTGGTGTCATCTGAAGCCCAGAGCAAGACTTTTCTTGTGGACCATAGTGCCACTTTTTCTGTGATTGCTTAAAAAAGAAGATTCTAAACAACACTTTAAGCAACTTTTTTTGTGCTGTGAGATGTTAGCATTTAAAATTATCAAGTTCATCAGGGAAGAAAAACACCAAGGCCAATGAATATGCCTGCTACAGTGTCATCTTTGTACAGACATTTATTACAGCCTTGAGCAGAAATGAACCAGGGTCTTGGAGTTGGCAATGTTCTCATGAGATGATTCTGGAACATAAGGCTATGGTATTCTATTCTCTTAATATTAGATGCAAGTACCTTGTCAGTTCATAGGCAAACTGCTCCTACTGACACAATGGCATGTCTACTATGGGCAAAGAAATGTGATAGGGATGCTGGGAAGGAGAATATCTTAGGGCAAGTTTATGGGTGCATGGATGATTTGACGAAAGGAAGTTGAATGAATGAGGGAAAGTTTCAAGTTTATTTCCCTAGAACAGGACACAGGAAGTACAGGGAGGCAGGGAGATGAGGTAGAAACAAAGGGAGTCTGTGCAACTGGAATGACAGCAGAAGATCAGAATGAAGAGCCTTGTTGTTGCACCAATGTCTCTGGCATGTCCTTTGTCATGTAGGCAGAGGGAGGGTGAATTGCATTGTGTCCCATGGCCATTGACCTCATCCTGAAGGTGGTCTCTGAAAATGGTACTGAAGGTCTCAGCAAACACCCCTTCACCATAAAGTCCACCCTAAATTTGATTGTTATCAGAAGCATCACATTCTTTTATAAATTATTTTATTCTTTTAGACAGCGTTAACTCTGGTTATTTACCACAGAAGGCTCTTTAAAAACAATGAGAACTCCTAATCACAGGATGATAAAAGTGTTCCAAACACAATGTCAAAAAGTTTGGAAAAAGCACAGTTGTTATCTGACATTCCTTTCAAGTTAGTTTTGAGTGGATCAAAAAGGTCAATGATTCCCCAAGAACTTAGAATGCTTTTTATGTCGAAATGGTTTTGGATCCTAAATCTGAAAAACAAAAACAAACTATCAACTTTCACTTAGCACTCTCTTTTAGTATACTTTCACACCACATGACATCCAAACTCCCTAACTTTTAAGTCAGTGTTTTCCAGGCTCATTTCCAGCTTTATCTTTTATTGTTCCTTTCCATAAACCTTTCTCATTGAGGAACTTGGCCACACAGCTAGCTCTGTCTCCCACCTCTGCACCTTTGCGCCTCCTCTTCTCTCCATGTCTCTCTTATCTGCTCTGATTGCCTTTGAATTACTATCCTTTCCTCAAGCCCGATTGTTGTTTCCTCCTCTTCTCTCCAGCTGTTTAATGACGTTTGGTTCTTAAAGCCTCATTAAGACTTTTACTTTTTTGACATACAGAACATTCTGCTTCTGATTACTGTTATTTATGATATTATAAACTACTTGGGAAGAGAGGCTATGCCAGTCAATTTTTGATTGCTTAATAATAATATTTAATGTGTGCTTACCATGTGCTAGGCACTATAGTAAGTATTTTATGTGAATTATCTCATTTCATCTTCACATAATTATGTTTCTATTATCCTCATTTTACAGATGAGAAAACTGAGGCTTAAAGAGTTTACGAAACTTTCCCAGAGGACATAATGAATACGTGGTGGAGCTCTTCTCAGACCAAGACTGAAAGAGAGCGGAGCCTGTGCTCTCGTTGTCCACTCTCTGCTACTTCCCATCTCTTGTGGCGTCTCACACACAGTAGGTGTAGAAAAGAAGTTATTGACTAATTGACAATAGTGTCTCTCTTAACATGTTCGTATTTGATAAGACATTTTTATGGTAGCTGTGTGCAGTGTATGTCTTTGAAGCACAGCAGGGAAGGAGTGCAAATTTAAGTTTGAGTTTTCTTAGAGCAGAAAGAATCAGCACCCAGCTTTGTAATATTTGCCCAAGGGCAAGGTTTTTGAAATTGTATCATTGAAGCATCCTTTGAAAGGACTGCTGATATCATTTTTCTTTGACACCAAAAAGTTCAAAATGGAAAGATCGTCTTTTTCTTTAAATCATGCAGAACTTGTAGGAGAATAAAAATATTGGACAAACCATTTAACATCAAAGGTCTTCGTTGCTATACAAGGCAATGTGACCAATATGTTAAACAAAAATATCAGATTTTCTCATAAAAGTATTCTTCAAAATAGTGTTTTTTTAAATGGCATATGCTTTCTCCAAATATGCTGATATTTCTCAAAAAGTTTTTGTGGAATGCCCCTTCTGAAATTTTCTTCACTACTCGTAACACTGAAACATAGTGGTTAAGATCATGAACGTGGGGATCCTGTCCTGAGCTTTGGATCCTGGCTCAGTCTCATCCCTGCTGAGAGATCTGGGCAAGTTACTTTGCCTGTCTTTACCTTAGTTTTTTCATTTATCACGTGAACACAATAGTACTCCTTAGTTCATAGTTCTGTAAAGATAAAGTGGACTCATCCTCGTGAGGTGCCTAGCATAGTGCAGCTATGCACTTTGTGGTTTTATTGCTTTTCAGTATCACTGAGAAATTTACTAAAATTTACTTAAAATTGTGTGTCATTTTTAGTAAACTGAAAATAGTAGTAAAAGTGAGGTATGACTATGAAGGAAAGGCTGAATGGCTAGAAAGGCAAGTTCAGAAGAACTGCTACAAAAATATGGATTTAAAAAAAAAAAGCAAAATACCTTTTACCAAAACCAGACAGGGATATTACAAGAAAGAAAATGAGAGGCCAACATTCCATATGAATATGGATACAAAATTCTTAAATGAAATACTAGCAAATTAAATTCAGCAATATATAAAACCCACCATGTCCCAAGAGGGATTTATCACAGGAAAGCAAGGTGGTTTCAACATATGAAAGTCAATCAATATAAAGTACCACATTAATAAAGGACAAAGGTCATATGATCATTTCAATAGATGCAGAAAAAGCATCTGAAAAGACCCAACATCTTTTCATAAAAACAAGCCACTCAACAAACTTGGGGTAGAGGGAATTTCTTCAACTTGAAAAGGGGCATCTACGAAAAACCCACAGCTAACATTATACTTAATGCTGAAAGACTCAGTGTTGACCTCCCCACAAGTTCAGGAATCAGACAATGATATACACCACTGCTATTTAACATTGTGCTAAAGAGTGTGCAGGGCAATTTTGCAGAAAAAGAAATAAAATACATCTAGATTAGAAAAGAAATAAACCCATCTGTAAGCAAAGATGCTTGGTGTTACATGTAGAAAATGCCAAGGAATCCACAAACATGTACACACACACAAACATTAGATTCAACAGATGAGTCTCTCCAGGTAGCAGGATACAAAATCAAGATGCAGAAATTAACTGTATTTCTTTGTATTATTAATGAACAACCTGACAATGACAAACCATTTACAATAACATGAAAAGGAATAAGATACTTAGAAGTAAAGCTGACAAAAGAGTGGAAAACTTACGCACTGAAAACTACAAAACACCATTGAAAGAAACTAAAGAAAACCTAAATAAAGTGAGAGACAACCTATGTTCATGGATTGGAACACAATATTGTTAGAAAGCAATAATCCCCAAATTCATCTGTAGATTTAACACAATCCTTTTGTGTCCCAGCTGTCTTTTTGACAAAAACTGATAGGTGGATCCTTAAATTATAAGGAAATACATAGGACCAAGAATAGCTGAAATAACTTTGAAAACGAAAACAAAGTTGAAAGATTCCCACTTCCTGATTCCTAAACATACTAAAAAACTAGAGTAATCAAGAATGTGTGATACTGGTGTAAGTATAGATATTCATGCCTATAAAATAGAATTGAAAGTCCAGAAATAAAACCATACATCTATGGTCAATTGATATCAACAAAACAAGTATGCCAAGACAATTCAAAGGGAAAAAGAATAGTTTGTTCAATAAGTGGTGCTGAGATAACTAAATAACAACACACAAAGTATGAAATTGCAAATCTGCTTCATACCATATATAAAAAATTAATACAAAATGGATCAGAGATCTAAATATAGGAATCCAAACTACAAAATCTTTAAAAGATATATAGACATGAAACTTTGTGACCTTGGCTAAGTAATGTTTTCTTAGCTAAAACGTAAACAAAGCACAAGAAACAAAAGAAATAATAGATTAATTGAACTTCATCAAAATTAAAAAACTTTTGTGTTTCAAAGGAGACCACCAAGAAAGCAAAAAGATCACCCACAAAATGGGAGAGTATTTACAAATCCATATCTACTAAGGGACTAGTTTCCAGAATATGTTGAGTACTATGATAACTCCATAGTAAAAGCAAGCAAACAAACAAATAACCATTTTAAAAATGGACAAAGGATTTGAATAGATATTGCTCAAAAAAGATGTATAAATGGCTAGTAAGATCATGAAAAGATCTTCAACATCAATAGTCCCTAGGGAAATGCAAAGAGTGACCATGAACTATCATTTCACACTGACTTGGATGGTTATGAGACAAAAATTGGGGGCTTCCTCCTACATCTGTTATAACACAGTCAGAAGGCCAGATGGGTGCAGCCTTCTTGCCTTTAGTGGGAACAGGAAAACAAAGCTCAGAGGAGGGCACTGCTGGAGGGGAGAGGAGGTGTAGGCATCCTAGTGAATATAACTAGAATAATTAGTAGTTCCCGAATGCAAGCTTTACAACTGTTCTTTCTTACCCAGAATTTGAGAAGGCAGTCTCGTGAAGAGGGATTTTAAAAATTGTAGTAAAATATGCACACCATAAAATCTCCCATTTTAACTTGGTAAGTATAGAATGTAGTAAGTGTGCAACACAGTGGTATTAAGTACATTCACATTGTTGTCCTGCTATCACCACTATCTACTCCAGAGCTTTTTCATCTTTCCAAATGGAAACTCTGTACTATTAAACATTAAGAGAGATTTTAAAAGAAACAACATCAACAAAATGGTGGGTGATAGCAAGTGCTGACAAGGACATGGAGAAGCTCACACATTGCTGGTGGCACCACTTGGGAAGCTGTCTGGTAGTTGCTCAAAATGTAAAGTGCAGAGTTCGCACATGACCCAGTATTTCCACTGCTAGGTTTTCACCCAAGATAACTGAAAATATGTATCCACACAAAAATGTGCACATGAATGTTTGCAGAAGTCAAAGTGGACACAAGTCAAAAAAATGTCTTGACCCCTAAGTGTCTATAAACCGCTGAATGGATAAATGAAATGTAGTATATCCACACACACAATATTTATGTGAAGTGATGGATGTGTTAGTTACCTCAGTTGTGGTACATGTCACAATATATTCAAATATAAAAATTCTAAAATTGGGCCTCCCTGGTGGCGCAGCTGTTAAGCACTGCGCTGTGGAGCTGTCGGCAGCAGCGATGCGAGTTCGACGCCCGGCCGGGGAGAATCCCACATGGTGTGGCAGACCTCTCCTGCCTTGCCCGCTGCTCCCCTCAGCAGTGTATTTCTGATCTGCCTGTTCTGCTCCCCACTCTGTCTCTGGTGAACCCTCTCGCCGCCCCACACCTCTGGTCTGTACCCCAGCTTATATGTATAAATAAATAAATCTTTAAAAAAAATTCTAAAATTATGTTGCACATATAAATATATAAAACTGTTATATGTCAGTAATACCTAAGTATATTTGATTACTGATTAAGTTTTATTATTATTCTTTTGGTATGTTAATGTCCTAAATGTAGAATAAAAGTCCCTATACATTTTGTTCTTTTCTATCTGTATGCTTTTATTGCAGTGCCTGAGCTTATTTTTAACCCCTTGAGAAGCACTGCCAAGGCCTCTGGCTCCATCCTGCTGTGAACCTGGTCAGTGGAAGAGCCCAGGGCACCTGGAGGGAAGGAAGGTGAAGCGCACACACGCTGAAAATGAGCCCTCGGACTCCATTCTCCAGTGCATGCTATAAATTTATTAGATTTTAATTTATTTTAAATCTAGATTAGTTATAAATTTATTAGTTATATATTAGTTATAAATTTTTTTCATTTCATATATACTAGAAAAGCTAATCATTTAAAGAAGTTGTATGAGAAACCCTTTTGTAAAGTAATGTTTTGTCAATTGGTTTTGCCTTTGAAAAACAAAATCTAGCTCCATCATATAACTCCTTGACAATTTGTGTTTGTACGTATTAGGTTTTCTTTTTTTTTTTTTTGCGTAAATATATATTTTTATTGTTATTTATGTCTTTTACATTTTGTATTCCCCTTGGGTAACCCACCACCAGTTTACCCGTGATCCATCTCCATGGTCCCTTGTGTCCTTTTCTACTCCATTTTGTGCCCTTATCCTCCCCCTCCCCCCACCCCCCCAAGTGTCTCTCTCCTATTTGGTTTCCCTATAGTCCTGTTATAAGTGAAACCATTTGATATTTTTCTCTTTCCTTTGTATTAGGTTTTCTTAAAGAAACTTCGAAAACTCTTGAAAGAATGAGAAACTTCAGTACAGAGACTTAAAGTCTTTGATTTTAGTGCCTTAATTTGCCTCCTGATGAGAATTGTATCTGTATTTGCTCAATTATATAAACGATCTTTTTTTTTGGTTTTGGAAAAATGGCAATTGTGTAATCTTGGGATGTGTAAGATTTGGGGCACATTCCACGAAGGGAGCTGCATTGTCCTCTCTGACTGAACAGCTGGCTGCCGTGTGAAGCTGGAATGGGAGCCCGAGGGCCCCACTCTGGCCCAGTGAAGGCAGAGTATCTCCTCTTGAGAAGACCTCCAGGAAATCAGTTCCTTTCAGTCTGTGTCACGAGCTAGTCAGCAATGACGCTGAAGTGGACCCAAACTCCAGGGGGAGACTCCCCTGAGCCTAACCTCTGGGACTGCAAGTTGACCCAGCAGTTAAGGGCAGACTTAGAGTCACACCTCCTGGGTTCAGATCCAGGCCTGGCTGGCGGAATAGGCTGCAGAGCACCCTCTAAGGAAGCTGCGGCTGCTCACGGGGCAGGAACACATCGCTCCCGGCTCTCCTCAGCCTGGGGGTGTGGGTGCGGAGGATGCTGGCAGTGAGGCATGGCTCGTGAGCGCCAGAGGGATGTCTTTGTCATTGGGCAGCACCAGGAGCAGGCTTGCCACGCTTCCCAGGTAAGGAAGCTCTAGCACTCCCACCTGATGGCCCACAGGTCCCTGGAACTGGCCTGGGGGGTTCAGTAAATGGGCAATTGCTCTGTCCCAGCAGCCAAGGGAACATAACAAGCCAGGACGCTGGAAAGGGCCGACTTACAGAACAGGAAACAAAAAGTGTGATTAACAGAGGGTCCACTTCACTCCCAAGAAGCAACCTAAGGTCAAAGATTGTTGAGACAATCTCTGGTCACTCCTTCTGATCCTAGGACCTAGAATCTCTGTACCCTTACAAGGCTCAGGGGCATGACCTTCATTAGCGGGCACGGGGGCACACAGGAGAAGCTACACACCCAGTTGGAAAAGGGCAGCTCCCAGGCATTGTGCACCCCACCCTGACCAGGGTGAGTGGCCATCAATCAGCAGGGCAGGCTGGCAGAACAGCAGCATTCAGGACCAGTGAGAATGAGTGTGGACAAGCTCTCGGCAGTCTTTTCAGCTGGACATTCAACCTTCTATTCTTTCTCAGGACCAAACAGTGAAGTGGTTTTTATCAGGGGTGCTTGCCAAGGAAGATGGTGGTTCAAACATTTTTGGTTTCACACAAACTCCTCCCTTTCCTAAGCGCAGAGGGAAATGTCAAACATGAAATTGGGTTCCTCTTCCCAACTGCTTCCTCACTGTCGTAAGAGTCTCCTGACTCCTGGGTCTTTCTCTACTGCACACAGCAGAGGGAACCAGGGAGACTACGCCAGATCCTTTAAGGGATGGGAAGAAGGAGCTCACCGTAGCTCACATCTGACACATCACAGCGACCTGGAGGATGAGGCCTTGGGCACAGGTGAAAGGCAGGAGCTGGGTGTCCGTGGAGAAGAATCTCCGCCACCATGAGCTTTGGAAGGACATCGTGCTCACAAATGCTAGCTGTGCCAACTTGGGGCACCCATGTGGAGCCTCCTGAGCCCTCACCTGCAAGCAGGAGAGCCAACACCTGAGTACATGCTCTGGGGGTACAGAGCAGCCCTGAATTTGGGTATGTGTGTGTAGTTAGTACGTATTAGTTGTAATGAGCAGTTGCTGAAGACCTAGCTTGTGTTTTCTGAACATTTTGGGCTGCTCTGCTGGTCCCCAGGAAGCATTAGGTGTGCATTGCTCAGACAGACCCCTGGGAGGGAGCAGGACTGTGAGGGGAGATACCCCACCATGTTAGCACCCTTCTTTCCTTGAGGCCCCAGCTGCTTGGCCTCTTCCCGGCAGAGCCTTTGTTTAGACAACAACTTAGCAACTTTTCTGAGAGCCTTTTAATTCCATGCATTACCAGAGAGAGGAGCAGGTTGACCAAGCCTCAGGGGATGGTGTTTGCCCAATCCTTTATTTATTTAATAAACACACTTGATGCTAGACTCTGCTTAAACACTTTAACACACCTTCACTGACTCCTTCCCAAAATTCTATTGTTATTCGAAATCTTGTAAGTGCCAAGGCTTGGTGGGGTCATGCAAGGTCACGTGCTCATGAGTGGCAACCACCACCCACACAGGTGCTCAAGATAGAAACCTTGGATTTGAATCCGAGGCGCCTGGCCCAGCAGCAGGCTCTTTGCGGTGCTTCGCTGCTCCTCTTTCTTAGAGAAAGACCCACCCCGGGGGTTGAGAGCAGTAACCATGGCCATGGGCCCCCTTGCAGCACAATGAGCTAAGACAGGGAAATAAGCATTTTAAAGTAATTTGAAAAAATAATGCGGAACATTGGAGAAAATTGAAAGAGAGAGAGAAGGAAACTTCCATATCAATAAAGATCTTAATGTTTGCATTTTAATTCCACAGTCCACTTGCTCTTCTGCTTCTTAAAGAACATTGGTTCTAGAACATACTCTCTGTGTCTGTATGACCCTTGTCATTATCAATGATGCTGGAGCCAGGCTGCCTGGGTTATAAACCTGACTCTGTGGACCCTGAGTGAGAGGCTTCACTTCAGTGCCTCAGTTTCCCCATTTGTGAAATGGGACAATAGCACCTACCTCCTAGGCTGCCTGTGGAGTGAACTGAGATAAAAACACTGACCACAGAGATGAGTGCTAAGTTGAGCACTCAATAAATATCAACAAGCTTTCTCATCTTTAATCATAATGATAACTGCTTAATATGATTCATTCCTAATTGCTGGACAGCTAGGTTGTTTGTAAATCTTTTTCTTTGCTAAGACCAGGAAAAACATCTTATTACATATAATTTCATCTCTGAAAATATTTTCTTAAATTCCCAAGAAATCACCTTTTGGGCATCTATTGCGTTTTTCTATCACAGGGAGAGGGGTGTTGAGAGGGAGAGAAGTTAATTCAATGCAAGTTGAGCTCTGAGGGAACTTGACCTGAGAGGACAGCTGCAGGGGACAAAACCCACAGGGCTCCGCTGGCTGCTGGCTGCTCTGAAGGTGCCTTTTTTTGCCTGTGTGTGTGCGAGAAGTGGGACAGCGGTGTCAGTGGAGATGGGGGGAGGCTGAAAAGAGGGCCAAAGGTCCTATTTGCTGCCTCAAAGCCTGTCATACAAGGGCAGGGTGTTTCAGGAGCACCAACTTCTGCAGCAATTGGGGTGGCCTCGGTGCACATTTGCAGGGCTTCTGGCAAGTAATGAATGGGATCTATCTCCCCAGCCCTCGGACATAGCCTCATCGAGGTGGATGCTCTCTCACCTGTGGTCTGCCTGGAGGCCCGTTCATTGACCCGGATGGTGGTGCCAGTGGGCTCGCTGAGGTTGGCTGGCTCCAGGCTGCTGTTGGCCCACTGGGAGACCTGCCTGACCAAGCAGGGGAGAACAGTGTTCTTGCTTGCACAAGAAGGGTGCAGCCAGCTCTATCGTGGTGCCTGGGCTGCAGCTGGATAGCATGGCATAAACAATGGGCAAGAAATCTCTCACCCCCTCATCTAAGGAAAATGGTGTTGGAATGAATTGACAGTGAGTGCGGATAAAGAGTCATTGCATTGAAAATAGAGGGGGGGGAGGAGGGAGGCGGAGGGAGGGAAGGGAAAGGGCACAAAATGGAATAGAAAAGAACACAAGGGACCATGGAGATGGATCACGGGTGAATTGGTGGTGGGCTACCCAAGGGGAATGCAAAATGTAAAAGACATAAATAACTAAAAATATATATTATATATATATAAAAAAAAAAAAAGAAAATAGGGTCCCAGTACCTCCATTCTTAGTTCATAAGGCTCATTGACCATATATAATCAATTTGGAAAAGTCATAGCTAAGCCACCTAGGAATTAACCTGGAAACACAGATTAAAAGTTGTCGATTAAACCATGTTGGATCATAAATTAATCTGTTCGGTTAAGTCAAACATAAAGCTACTACCCATGTCCCAGCGGGTGTCCTGCCTGAACTGCTTGATTTAGAAATGCTGGCCAGTGCTAGGGCAGAAGGCTGGGAAAACTGCAGTTCTGGTGTGTGGGTTATGGGACTTCAACTATTTACGAAGCTAACTGATTTATGGGGAATGTCACAAGTAACGATGGAGGGTGGCCAGGGTGTCAAATTGTTGATAAATCTTGTACAGAGCCTTAAATCTATTCCATGACTGCGTGTCACAAGCCCAAGTGACACCTGGACGCAGACTTTTTAATAAACTATGCTTTCAATTGGAGAAACACAGAGGGAGGTAAGAACACCTCCCAGCCCCCACTCCCTAAGACCCAGCCGACAGCTCCTGTAGTTCAAGTCAGTGAGAACCTGCATGAAGGCTGAGGAGATTAAAAAGCATTTGAGGGAGTTGATCCATAACTGGAAGGAGGCCTCTGGCCCACTGGGGAGACAGGGCATAGCTGGACACCCCAAGTTTCTGCTCCTGGCATGAGCTGGCTGGGCCTGTCCAGCAATCAGATCCCCTTTCCATGCAGGCTGCCTCCGGACGTGGCCTTTCCCTGGCCCTCCTCGCCCTCCTTCCTGTTAGGCACCGCCCTGCGACATCTCCCCGAAAGGCACATGCTTTGCACCCTCTTCCTGCCCCACCCTGCCTGTCTCCCTTCCTCAGGACGCCAATTGGGATGAACCCCTGCCTTGGCATGGAGTCAGTCCTCTCCATGTCACATCCTTCATGTCGCAGAGACCAGGCCAGGAGACAGCTGCAGACCCCTGACTCGCCCGACCAAAGTCTTCTGGAGGGGTATGGGCACCCAGAATACACCCTGGCGAGGGCCCCAGTCAGCAGGCTGAGATCTCAATTGTGGGCCGATTTTGCTTGCCTATAAAACTATCACCACCAAAGCTGCTTCTTAGAATCTTCAACTGTAAAAACGAAGTCAAGATACGTGTGTCATGAATTTCCGCCTAGCTTGAGTGCTTGCTATTTACTTTAATGAGAAAAAAAATAAATGAAAAAAATACTTCTAATTAGATTTTCCTCTACTGAGGAAGGTCATATGTATTTATAGACTCAGGTGCCTGTAAAATGTTGACTGTCTGCAGAGACAAAGTGAGACATTTCAGTGGTGTCCTGTGATCTTAGTGAATACTACTGAGCTCCTGCTCTCTGATCTCTTAACCAACTTGGGTGCAGGACCAGTGGGCTTTTAGCCAGACACTTGAAGGTAGGAGAGTAAATGGGCTCAAGAAATCTTTTCTCCACCTAGCTTATCCCTGCTCACTTGCCGGACCAGCTTTTGGAGGCACTATCAGCACAAACTCACCAGAATACAAGACAGTGAAGGCTGACTGTGCACATAACTCTGTGCTCAATGCTCTACACTCATGGTCACATTTCATCCTCTCCACAACCTTGGGAATTAAATGCTATTATGATCCCCATTTATAGAAGAGGGAGCTGGGCTTCAGATAAATCGCTAAATTGTTGCATGTCACCCGTGTTTAGGAGGTGGTGCTTTACTGACCCCCTTCCTCCCACAGGTGAAGGACAGGTGGGCTGGGATGTCTCTGCCAGGATAACCTGGTTCCTCTCTCGAATGGGAATGAAGTCAGGGCCACGGAACACAAGCCTCCTATTATGCCTTACTGTGTGTGTCTCCTGGGTCCTTGTGCATGATGGGGCAAAGGTGGCTGATAGGAGAGATGACAAACATCTCCTCCACAGCCCTTGAAAGAGACTTTCTTCTTTTAATTCCTCTCGGTGTTTCCCTTTGAAATAGAAAGCCATGGCTCTTGCTGGAGGAGGATTTGGTGACTAATAAAATGCTGAGTCAGAGGAGGCAGAAGGAAGGAAAACTTAAGGGCTGCTATAGATCAGAAATAAAGGAGGGAGGTATGGAGGATTTGACAAGAGGGTCCCTAGGATGGGTGCGAATAAGAGGAAAATACTAGAGGAAGAAATGATGTTCTCATGAATCTTGCAGATCCACCTTTTCACTCATTTAAGAGACCAGTGTGGCGATTACTTTCCTTTATAACACATTTGCTCCCTGAAGATGAATGAAATGCTGAATCTGGTTGGTCCTGATTTTGTAAGTTTAATGTATATAAAATTTCAAACTACAGGAGCCATCTTCATGATGCTATCTTAGTTGGCTGAAAATTAAAAGAGGGTTAGGTTTAGCTCACTGTCCAAGGAGTTTGGCTGAGCTAAGAGAGCAATGAGGATGCCTCTGGTGAATACTACAGAAGACAAGGGGCTTAGCTATTTCTGCAGCTGAGAGTGGGGTTAGGAATTGTGGAAAGAATATAAGGTTTGGAGGCAGAGAGTTTGGAACTTGCCTGTTGGGTGAACTGAATCTTGCCATATCATTAACCTTTCATTTGTAAAGTGAGGATTATTATCAGAGGCCTAGCATTTGTATATGATTTTTGTAAGAACGAATGACCCAATTTCACTGTAAAAGTGAAATCCAGGGTGTCATCATACAGAGCTCTTTCCCAGGGGCCAGGCTACCTCCATCTCCGAGGCCTCTGCTCCTGGTATTCACATGCTATGGAAAGCTGTCAAGTTTTCTTTATTAATTTCCCTGGAACAGCAATAGAAATCCCTTGGTTGGAACTTGGGACCCTGGGAAGTTGAAAGTTTCATGTGGTGAAAATGAGGCTCCTCTTTGGGGATATCCTGGTATCTGTTCTGATTCTCATGCTGTACTTGTTTGACCAGAGGTGGGAATTCTGGCAACGCCCCTGGGTATCAAAAATGGGCTGGATATGCAGTAAGAAGACAAAGTGGATGTGCCTACTCCAAACCTGGGTAGATTTTTCAGTTGGTTAAATGGGAACAACGCCCAAGATCCTGGAATATGCTTTGTAACTGTCTTTGTTTGAGCAATGCCTTATAGGTTTTTATTACTTTGAAAGTAATAAAAGTAATGAAAGACTAGGCCAGAGCCAGTGGTGGGCACTGCAGGTTGTTTTAAACAGCACACACATGATTCTGAGTTATATTGGGGCAAACTGAAGTATGGGGTAGTCTATTAAGTAGAACTCTGTAAGCAGCAGGCTCCTATTCATAATTTCTACCCATGGGTCTGTAAGATAATGAAGCAGTTTATGAGAAAGAAAAAGAAGGTGGGAATACATTTCACTGAGTTTGGCTATTAAACATTCTTGACATTTAGTAGTTCTTGAATGGGTTCTATGAAAACCCTGTTAATGATCATATTTGGTTAATCAGACATCATGATTATCCCTGACAACGCAGATTGGATTGTAATTAGTTCCCTTTCTCTGCCAGATATCTACACTTGCCTTTTCTTACCTTTTCCCCAACCCTACCTTCTGTGAGGATCAGTTTTAAGACTGAAATGCCCTCTCTCATATTCCTCCTTGTTTTTCATAACCCATGTCAGCTATCATATCTTCTGGGGTGTATTTCTGATCTGCTAGCCTAATAAATCATTCTTCCCTTATACTAACTTATTTCAAATAAATATACTCACTGTGCTGTGTTAGAGTGAGTCTCTATGTGCATTGTCCCCAGGGCACTAGCTGCTGGACTTCAGCGTTTTCCATATGTACCTGTATACTGAGTATCTGTATACTGAGTATCTGTCTACTGAGGTGCTGGCGCGGCCCTGGCCCCACAGCAGGAGCTGGAGAGGACTTTATGGATTGCATTGCGTGGAATTTAATGTGGCTGGAGAATAACTCCATGAACACGTGTATTTCTGTGGTATTTTTACTGAGAAAAATTAAACTCAACAACTAATGTTTGTCTGCAATTATCCTCAGAGAGAAAACATATTTTTCTCTCTGTTGGCCTGTAGGATCAGGAGAATTGTAACAGGGGACAGGGTGTGGATAGGCAGGGGACAGGAGGCACAACTGATGCTTTATTGACCTGCCATCTTGAATGCTAACCTTTACTTGGCGAATTCCAGATTCCAGTCCAAAGGGTATTCTTGGTCATATTCTGTTGGTATTAGTTTTTGTACTTAAAAAATATTTTAGACAACTGTAACTCCCATTCTCTTTTTATTGACATCTTATTCTAAGATAGAGAATAAAATATTATGTTCATGAGTGTCAGTGTTAGCTTGGGGTTGGTAGGTTGTACAAAGGCCAGAAATTAAGCCGTGGGCTCTGTCTACAGGACAGATGGAACCTGAAACTCTAGTCACTTCCAGCTGAACTGTTCTAAAATCCATAATTATAGCATTATGTTGGGAGATAGAGCACTGGCTAGAAATCACAGACTTAGGAAAGCAGGTTAAGAGTGTGGGCTCTGGAGCCAGACTGCCTGTGCTTGAGTCCCAATTCTGCCCCTTACTAGCTGTGTGAACTTGGGCAAGTTACTTAAAATCTCTGTGCCTATTTGCTTGTCTCTAAAATTGGGATGATAATATGCACCTACTTCAATAGTGTTGTTGTGACAGTTCATTAAATTAATATTTGCAGGGTGTTTTACACAGCCTGGCACCTAGGAAACTCTGTAAACAGGTTTGTGAAATGAAACTGAATAGCTGCTGTGGAACCTGGGGCTAGAAGGGAAACTTAAAGATCACCAAAGGTAAACATGTTCCAAAATTCCATTTTTGGAAATTTTTTGCTACATTTTTGTCAAGTAATCATTCTTTTCTAGAGCACACCTCTCATAGCTGCAAGCCCCGGCTCCTGAGGTAGCGTATGAGAGCCCGGGCGACAGCAAGAGTGTGAGGGGGCGGGAGCATGAGTGGAAGCGCGAGCGTGAGCGTGAGCAGGAGAGTGAGCAGACTCCTCACCACGGACAGTATAGCCCAGGGCCTCTGCCTGCTGCTGGCCAGTGTTCCCTGGGGCTCCAAACTGCAGGATCTCCAAAGAGAGGGACACTCTGGCAGGAGAAATGACAATGCTTGTTCCATTTTTACCTGCTGCCACTTTCCGGGAGAGGCGAAGTGCAAGCTCAGTAGGCAGCAAGGTCAGGTCCTCATGGAGGTCACAATTTCCTCCAGGGAGGCAGGAGTGAAGGAGGAAGAGAATGAGGAGGAGAGGCCACAGGGAGGCCGAGAGGGTTCCTGTGGCTTAGAGGGGAGAGATGGAGGGTGAGGAGAGAGCTGGTCACTTGTCCCAGAGAACTGGAAAATCCTGGCTGTATCTCAGGGCTTGGAAGAGCTGAGGAGGATATGCCCTTAGCAGCCTTGACCTGCTCCCAGCTCCACACCACACCAGGCTGTGTTACTGCCCTGGGGGGTATCTACACTAGAAATACTCGCTGTGAAGCCAGCCCGTGAGATGGAAGACCTGAGCTTTAGACCTCTTCTGTCACTTATGACGGGTGCGTCCTTTGGCAAGGCCTGGTCAGATCAGAAGCAAACTACTGTGTTGGGAAACAAATGTAAATACAGCTACTCATTTTCAGCTTATAGTTGGGCCATGTCTATCATAATAGATAGATATAATAGTAGTGGTAATAATAAATAGTAATAACATAATGCTATAATAACTAGTAATAATAATAATAATTATATGCTATGTTAAAAAGGACTTTGTATTTTCTTAGTTAATCATAATGACACTCTTACAAGGTAACTTATTTTTTTCAAACATAGAGATGATGAGGTTTAGAGAGCTCAATGAATGATTTTAGAAAACACACAGAAAAGAAACAGGCTTGAACCCCACTCCTGCTCTTTTGTGAGTAGTATGTAACATATTGAGAATATATATATACACACACATATATATACACACACATTAAAATACTGATACTTGAGCTAATTGTACCTAGACATCAGAATTCTCTTTTAAAGGAATTTAAAAAAACTTTTAAAAACATTGTTTTATAACACTGTATATGATTTAGGGGTACAGGCTCACACCTCTGTAAATGTATGTTATCACACCACCCCCCACCACAGCCCCAGTAATCCTTCATTAAGGTCCACTGGGCTTGCTGTCACTCCTCCCTTTCTAGTGGCCTCAGTTCAGGAATACCTGGGTTCATGTGATGAGAACAGTTCTCACAAAAGAACACTTTAGAGAGCAGAATTATACAAATGCAGCTGCTACCTCCAAAATGTCTCCTCCATGCAGAGAGCTTAGCTGGCAATGAAAGCAGAGAGACAAAGCAAGAAGTGTTTTCAGCAACTATGCCATATATAAAGCCAATGGCAATTGTTGCTAATTGTCTAACTTTGTTATCAGATGGAATTGATATGAGGTGCCCAGCCCAAAATCACTCCTTATGACAAGTGTGCAAATAAAGCCATTCAACTCAGTGGTATTTATTGATATTTCAGATAATGGCCCAAGATGCAAAAACATCCTCTTTTTGCAACTTCTTCCTTTGTGCAGTCAAGCACAAATGCAGTGCTTGGATGACTAGCAACCAGAGGGTTAGAATGTGCCTGTGTGGGGTATCTTTCTGTGGGTGCATATTTGGAGGTTGCGGGAAGGACCCAACTCAGGATCATTTGTGAATTGACTAAGTCCCAGGACTCTTGCAGCTCCTGTTACCGCTTACAAGGATACTCAGCAGTCAGATCTTCCTGCCCCAGGCTCCCCACAACCACACCCTCGCCACGATTCACCATGGAAGAGTGGCTTACTCGCAGACTCTCCTATCATACAGCAGCGTTTCCTTGCCTGATTCTGCTCTTGTGGGTCTCCAGCATTAACATGCTCCTCCTTTTAAAAAAGTGGGATGGAATCTGCTTTGAATAATAAGACAGTGCAGAGCGGAAGCTGGCAATTGCTGTCTCTGCTGGCAAAGTCTCTACAACTCGGTCCAAATTCCTGGAGCCTGAGATTCTGCAGAAGGCCTGAAGGACCGCAGCCTTGTCAGCAAAGCCCAGATCAGAAACAGAGTCAGCCCTGGGGAGGAAGCCAGTCACACCTTTTTAGGCTTGTGATCTGGTTGTACCAGCAAGGAGCCCCTCATCGAGCCCTTCGTCACTTTGAGGAATTTCATTGATAATTCTGCAGTCAGGGATTTTGCTGAGTACCAGGTACCGTCTCCTGTCCTCCAGAGAAGAAAACAGTAAATCTGTCATTACACACTGGAAACTTTTAGCAATTAAATTCTGCAAATAAGAAAGAAAGCAGGGCCTCCCTGGTGGAGCAACTGATTGAGCGCAGCGCTGTGGAGCTGTTGGCAGCTGCGGATGCGGAGATTCCCACGTGGCTCAGCAGACCTCTCCTGCCTCGCCTGCTGCTCCCCTCGATCTGCCTGTTCTCCTCCCCACTCTGTCTCTGGTGAGCCCTCTCACTGCCCCACACCTCTGGCCTGCACCCCAGCATTGTATGCATAAATAAATAAACCTTAAAAAAAAGAGAGAAAGAAAGCAAGGCAAGATATGACACAACCACATAGAAGAGGGTGACTTGCCTTATTTATTATCAATGAAAGTGAATGCACTAGTGTATTTACATGTAATATAAGCACTATTAACAATCTTGTTCTTTTCAGATAAATAAATTCAGTAATTTAATTTGAGAAAGAGACCATGTTGTCAATGAGAAATGTAGATTTGGAGAAAGAATAAATAGATTCTGTCAACATCCTGTCCTTGTGACCAATTCAGAATAGCATCCATTTCTATTAAGGTTTTCTGCATTATATTAGGTTCAGAATAGATGAGAGGTTATATTTTGTTGAAGATTAAAGAAAAGAAGACATTTAGGAATGGGCACAATTCTTAATAATTCAGTCAGGCATCTGTTAGTGTTAACATCTGAAAATGAATGAGATAGTTCTCACTACTATTCACATTCCTATAATCAGTGCATGATTCACTTTAAAGCAGTTTAATTATTGCCACTCAAGCCTGGAAGAGTTTGTAGGTCTTAGGAGAGAGTTCTGCGATTGTTTCACGTGAAATCTCTGCAAGTCTTTATTTTAGATGTAAGTGTATTTATTGCATGCTTTAAACTCGGGATGATGGGAGGTGGTCAATATGTATAAATTATTCTGTACTATCCATCCATCCATCCATCCATCCATGCAATGAATATCTCTTGCTTACCTGCTAGGTTCTGAGGCAGCATGCCTCACCTGAGAATGTGTCAGTGAACCAACACCCCAAGATCAACTCTCACGGACCTACAGTCTTGTTCACTGAGTACACACTTTTGATGCTAATGCTGATGCTCTTGGTTTTCAGAAGAAAGGGCCAACAGTGAGGAGGCCACAGGAACTTGCAAGGGCTGCCCACCAATATTGTGAGTTCCATGTAGCTGCAATTATTTGAACCTAAGCTGATTCACCATATGCCAGTGAGGTGGTTAAGGAGATGCTTGTAAGATTTCCCAAAGTGGAACAAGGTAAGACAATGTGACTTCTATGAGTTTTTGTTCCTAACTCTACTGTTTAAATTATTCTCACAGGAAAATCTAGGAAAACACTATACAATAATATTTCCTATATAGGATAAATATTTCAAAGTGTGAATGAATGAAAGATGAACTGCAACTGATTTTTCTTTTGTGTGCTCAGAGATGAACCTAGGTAAATCACTGTGTTCTTTGACTATTAAAGTAGAGATTATCATGCTGGTTGGAATACACCTCCATTCTTGGAGATTTTTATGCATAATTATAACAAAAATAGTGAACATCATGTTCTAGGTTCTCTGTTACATACTTTCCATTCATGATGGCAATGAATCCTCACAGTAATTCTACAGTATTCCTAAAAGGAATGTATTATTATCCTCATTTTAGAGAAGTCTGAGGTAAGCCTTGAGGAACTTGAGATACTTGCCCAAGCTCCCAGAGTTAGAGGGCAAGCCAGGGTTTGAACCTAGGGCCACCCTGACTCCAAGCATTATGCTCTTTGCCACAGTCTCAGAGGCATTTTCCAGGAGCCATTGAGGCTCTTGAAGTCCCTCTAGGTTGTGGGATTCTAACATGTGGTGGAGAACCCAGGTTCTATTAGCTCATAATGTGTGTCCACATTCACCAGGGATATAATGGTGAATGACCTGTAGAAAGACTACTATGAGATACAATATCTTTTAAATAATGATTAAAATTTTTCAAACCTGGTGTCATATAGTTATAGACAAATCACTTGCAAAGCTAAAGTTCTGGCAACAAAATGTAATGGTTAGAAACACTGCATTTTAATTTAACTAGAACACGATTGACACATAGACATTACCCCTCTGTTGTGTGGGTTGTCTGGGCTTGTTTATCATAGTCCTTAGTCATCTTGGCCATTGAGGACTTTGCCATGGAAAGACTGCACCTGACTAATCGAGACATGGAAGCCTAAGAAAGAAATCCCAGGGCACTCTCACATAGGCCGGAGGGCTACCTGATTCTAGAATAGCTCTGTAAAGCCAACTACTCACACCACATAGGTGTGTACCCCACCAACACTTGGAACTTCCCTGCTTGCTTGTATTTCCAGTGCAAAACTGAATCTCATTGTGTCGACTTGTATTTGGTTGATCACCAAACATTTTAAGCGCCTCATCATATGCTTGTTATTTTGTGTGTTTCTGTTCTGAAATTACCTGTTGCTGTTTTTCATCCATTTTTCTATAGTGTGTGTTTTTTTCTTGCTGATTTGCAGTCTGTATATACAGTATAAACCCTGGCCAATTTCAGATGTTGCAAATATCTTCTCCTTTTCTGTGCATTATCTTGAACTACTTTCATGACATCTTTTGTTGAAAACAAGTCCTTAATTTTGATGTGTTCCAACCGTCCTTCCCCATTTACTTGTAGTGTCCTCTTTTCCAGTTTGGATCCCCAAATACACATGGGGGTGTGTGTGTGAGCTCTCTATTCCATTCCATAGGACCATTTGTCTTTATCAAATGCTTTCCATTACTATGGGTTTAAACTATATCTTATTACATAATAAGGCAAGTTCCTCCTCATTACTCTTCTTTTAAAGATTGATTCAGCTTTTAATCATCCAAATCAAAATTAAAATAAATTTATTAAGTTCCTTAAAAATCCAACTAAAATTTGATTATGATATTGATGAATCTATAGGTTAATATGGAAAGAATAAATGTCTTAATGTTATCAAATCCTACAAACCAAGACTATAGAATGCCTTTCCATTTTTAAAAATCATTTTCTATAATAGACTATTTTAAAACTAGAGCTTTTGTATGTAATCTTGATTAAACTCCCATGCTTTATACTTTATTGCCTCTTAAAAATTCTACAGATTACATTTTAAGGCAGGTTTAAGCTTCTAGAAAAATTGAATGGGAAGTACAGAGAATTTCCACAAATAACCATAACAACCCCCACTCTCCATACACCAAGTTCCTAAATTATTAACAAGTTGCATTGGTGTGATATATTTGTTAAATCTGATGCATTATTAACTAACCTAGTTTAAATAGAGGTCTACTTTTTGTGTTGTATAGGTATGACTTCAGTCATTTGTTTAATGTTATATACCCACCCTTACAGTAACATTCAGAATAATTTCATTGCCCTAAAAATTCTCTGTCTTTGGCTATTCTTCACCCCCCCACACACACACACACACACACACACACACACACACACACACACACACACACCACCACCACCACCACCACCACCACCACCACTACCACCACCACCACCACCACGAGCCCAAGGTAACCACTGATATTTTCCCTGTATTCGTAGTTTTGCCTTTTCAAGAATGTCATATAGTTGGAATCATAGAGTATGTAGTCGTTTCGGACTGACTTATTTCACTTAGCAATATGTGTTTACGTTTCCTCCATGTCTTTTTATTGATAAATGATATGCCAGTGTCTGGTGTATCACAGCTTATTTATCCACTTACCTATTTATTGAAGGACATCTTGGTTGCTTCCAAGTTTGGGCAATGATAAAAAAAATGACTTGTAAACATCTGAGCTCAGGAGCCAAACTGCTGGATTATATAGTAAGACTGTTTAGCTTTGTAAGTTAAACTATCTTTCAGAGTGACTGTGCCACTTTGCCCTCCTACCAGTAATGAAGGAGTGATCCTGTCATTTCACATTCTCACCAGCATTGGGCATTTTCAGTGTGGCTGTTTTTCACTTAGTGTTGAATTTTAAGCATTCTTTGTATTTTGGGTACAAGTTCTTTATCAGATGTGTTTTTCAAATATTTTCTCTCTGCTTGTGACTTGTCTTTCAATTCTTAAACTTTTAAAAAATTAAAATGTATGGACTGCAAAATGCGGAATGTTTGCAAGAATCAAAGGGCAGGAGATGATGCATTCACATGGTCTGGAAGGTTATAATGGAAAATGATTACTTAGCTTAGAGAATAATCCCAAATTCAATTATCAGAGAGTAACTTGATTAAAAACAGAAAAAAAGGCATTAAACTATGTTTGGATGTTCTGATTCTTTACATCTTGCTTTCAGTGTTACTTTGTCATCTAATTCTGTAAAATTAGCATTTTGACCTTTGGGTTATACGTGTAGCAGAAAAAGGAGGGTTGGGACTATCCCGTGTTCTTCTCTCCACTGCCCAACCTGGGATAACTAGACAGTGAGGTTGTTCCTCACCAAGCCAGCATGGCTGTTCAGGAATTGGCTGCTGAATTGGGTAGGGAAACCAACACAGGGCTGCGTGCCTTGGACGTGGGCCCCTTTCCCATCATGCTTGCAACTGTGGCCATCACCGATAAAAAGCTGTCATTCCTGCGAGTTTCTTCTTGACCTACAAGGCTTCTTGGAGTAGAACTGAGGAAGGAAGCCACTTTCATTTTTTCATAGTTGGCTCGTGTCCTAGTCAGTTTGGGCTGCAATAACCGACTACCACAGACTGGGTGGCTTAAAGAGTCTAATTTATTTCTCACAGTTCTACAGGCTGAGAAGTCCAAAATTAAGGTGCTAGAAGATTCAAGTCTGAAGATCCTGCTTCCGAGTTTGTAGACAGCTCCTTCTCCCTTATATTGAATATGATGCAGGAGAGATTTTCTCTCTCCTGTTTCTTCTGATAAGGCCACTCATCCCACCTATCAGGGGTCCACCCTTATGACCTAGTTGTCCCCCACATGATTCACCTTCTAATAATGTCTCAGCTTCAGCATACAAATTTGGGGAGGACTGTAAACATTCAGTCCACGGCAGACACTGAGAAGAAATGTATTTGTCTTTCCTAAAATGGCCTGAACGATCTCAAAAGGGCCTTCCGGCTCAGATCTGAAAACTCCAGTGACTTTCCATAAACCCCAAGATGGAACTCTGCTGGCTGCTGGATGACAACACCGGCCAGCATGTGGGCAGACCACCCCGCACCGTAGCACCGTGAAGGAGCCGGCAAATCGCAAGCACACCTAGGGGGCCCTGGGTAGCAGCCAGGATAAACCAGTGAGCACAGGTTCACTAAGGAGACGGGCAAATGGGTCTAAAGGGAAGGCGTTCTGGAGCCCTCTGTGGCTTTTTATGCTCTTTAATGGTCTCTTGTAGTGAGGCAACCAGGTACAGGGCAGGCAATGGGGCCGGGGGTCAGGGGGCTGGCAGGCTTCCCAGCCCCTGGTGAATCTTCACTCTGTCGGGCTCTCTGGCGGTGTCTTATGGCCCCTGCTGCACCCCAAACAGAAGGTCCTCTTCTTCTCCTCTATTCTCTGCTTCTATTCACTGCTAGACTGATGCCGCTGCTTCCTCTGCTTTTAAGCCCAGTCTCTGGCCCAGGTGTGCCCTCTCACACAGGCCCACACCCCACTCCAGGTGCCCGCCATTAGGCATGCACCTAGGCTTGTAGAAGTCTGTCACTGAGGGGAGGGCGGAAAAACCTGACAACTTTCTCACTTACCATATACCCTACCACCTGAGGTCCGGAGGGGGAGCCACCAGTCTAGGACACCAGGCTACACCACCAGGCTGGATTTCCCATGGAGCCTGCAGGGCTGTGTCCTCTTCACTTCCCACACACCATCCGGAGACCTCTGCTGCTTGACACTTGAATGCCTCCATCCGAGAAAAAAATCACGGACTGCTCTGCAGGGTTTGTGAGTGGGAGTGAAGATGACAAGGTGGGGGGATTACTGTCTCTATGTTGTGACTTTTTTTAAAAATTAATAAAAAGATTTATTTACAAAAAGAGAAAAGAAAAGATAAAGAAATAAATCGGTGAAAACGCCCTACCATTTTTTAAATATATATTTTTATTGTTATTTATGTCTTTTACATTTTGTATTCCCCTTGGGTAGCCCACCACCAATTCACCCATGATCCATCTCCATGGTCCTTGTGTTCTTTTCTATTCCATTTTGTGCCCTTTTCCTTCCCTGCCCCCTATGTTGTGACTTTAAACAAATTCTGCTGGAGGGAGGGGTTGGGGCTGAAGGAGAGACATGCAGGGTCCCTGGGAATACCCTGGGAGCAGGATGCCTCATGGTTATGTCAACACAATCAATCCTTATTCTATGTTCAAATTGCACATTGAAGCAAATCATCACTTCCTTGTGGGGGGAGAGGAGAGAAAAGTGCTAAGGGGGGTGGTGGAGAGACTAACAATTAAAATAGTGTTAAAACATTTGTGAAACCCCCGGGTGACATGCGGAGATTCATGTTCTGCCCTGAGGGTTGAGCGCCCAGAGTGGCTTCAGGTGATGGGCACCTCCATCTTCCTTCCTGCTGCTGCGACCCAGTGGTGAGACCCCAAATTGACAACATGGGAGGGCACTTTAAAAGCAGACAGAATTTCCAGCATACACATTAGTTAACTCACCCCTACAGAAGACCAGGAGGTGAGAGGAGGTGGGGTGTGTGGGAGAGAGATTTTGAAACTTTCTTATTTCTATTTTCAACACAATAGTGACAGTGGTGGCGGTGATAGTGATTGGTTTGGTTGGCAGTGTGGCGGAGGAGGAGGAGGGAGGGGTCTGTGAGTGCTAGGGAGGAGGCAGTGCAGAAAAAATCACAAATGCTAGCGCTGTTCTAGAATGTTTCTGGATGCACCAGCCAGAGACATAGCTTCATGTGAATAGAAATGACAAAAATAGCATAGACTCAAGACCCCTCCCCCAGGGTTCTTAACCTAGCAAGCCAATTAGGAAGCGGTGAGGGTGCTGGACCACAGACTCTGGGGAGCAATCCTTCCTTTTAGGGGGGTGGTGGGTTGATATTTAGGATGTTGAAGACCTGTTCACCCTGCAGGCCCCTTAGCTGAGGTGTGAGGCTGCAGGTAGGTGAGTCAGGGCCCCCACAAGGGGACACGCTCTGGGGGAAACTTCCTTCCTTAATGGCCCACCACACTGCTGCGAGAAAAAGCCTCATTCCAAAGGCAACCAAACCCCACTGTTCATGAAGAAATGAGGACTTTCACACACAGTGTGTTCCTACAAATGATGTGACTGATGATTTATTCTGAGGAATTAGACTCAAGTCCAAACAAGAACCTAAGTTCAGGATGTCAGGGAGTGAGAAACATCGAGCACAAACACCACTTAGCCTTAACAGAATTCAAACATTTGTTTCCTTCGACAAGTTTTGGGGTGCCTGGGAGCCAGCAAGAGGAGGATGGAGGGCATGAGCACCAGTCCAGGACTAGCTAGTCTCCCTCCCTGCTTTGCCCACCACTCAGCTCCCCCTGCTTTCCTTGCACATCTAGTAGTCTCTGCTGTCAGGGGTCTCACCCCCAGTCTACCCCTCCCCCAACCCCACCCTGAGATGGGAATCCTTCATGGTTGGCACATGGTGGACTGCAACCAGCAACCAGCTCAGGTCTCTCTGGGAGGCGCAGGGGGCTGTCAATGCTCATGTGGCCTAGCAGTTGAAACCATATGCCTCCTAGGGAACCTAGACAATTTGGGCTTGCCTAATCTTTTGGTTTGCAGATACATGTGCCACATTTGTTGTGCCATAAATTAGAAAAGCCAGTCCATCATTGGTTGTATAAATTCTTTGCAAATTGCCTTAACTTACCAATATATTTCATACTTTTCTGTATCATCCAAAACATGATACAAGTCAACAAGTCAGCATAGTGACTTTGGATCGCAACACACATTTATCTCCTTTAAAGGAATTAGGCATATATTTATCAGTAATGGAATAAACATGTTTACAATGCTAGCTACTTTTGAGAAATACATGTTTATATGCAAAGGAATGTTTTTAGTGGAAAAACTGGTTTATCAGTTTTAAGCACAGCAAATAGGATTTTTTATTCATACCTGTGAAACTATAGGGTGAGGCATCCTCTATAAAAATCCATGTCACATATTACAGACAGTGGCGTACAGTTAACATCTATTGTTTTCATCAGTAGGTTTTTATATTCATTTGCATTTCTTAGTATACCTGGCTTCTCATCCTAGAAGCAGGGTAGTGCCATTTCACTTTGAGCTACCAAAAATACTTAGAAGAATAATAATGAGCTGTTGTGTTGGGAACCGATGATTTGAGTTTGGATTTTTCTGGATACAGTACTCCATGAGGACAGGGGACATTATTCTTATTCACAGAAGTATTCCTAGTTCTGAGAACAGAGTCTGAAATGTGTTAAGTGCTCAGTATGTGTTTGCAGAATGAATGAATAAATGAATGAATGGGAGAATGATTCTTTTAACAGACACCTGTCACTTCCTTACCTCCTCTCTTCCTCAGGCCAAGGACTTCAAAATGCCACATAGATCTTATTTTTTGTTTAAAATTATTGTTTAAAATGAAAATTATAGTACTACCTCCTCTCGGATAGAAGGATAAAATAGATGGAGCTAGTATGAATGGAGGCTTATGTGAGGTCTTTTTTTTTTAAGATTTATTTATTTATGCATACAAGCTGGGGTACAGGCCAGAGGCATGGGGCGGCGAGAGGGTTCACCAGAGACAGAGTGGGGAGCAGAACAGGCAGATCAATGGAAATACACTGCTGAGGGGAGCAGCGGACGAGGCAGGAGAGGTCTGCCGTGCCATGTAGGTATCTCTCCGGCAGGGCATCAAACTCATATCAATGCTGCTGACAGCTCCATAGTGCAGTGCTTAACCACTGCACCACCAGTGAGGCCCCTATGTGAGGTTTTATACAGCTAGTGCTAACACATAGAATGAGCTCAATAAGGTTTAGTAATAAGATAATAATAACTGTTATTTTGAGATATGGACAGATTATCAACCTACCATCCCCCATGTTCATGCTAAAAAAATTAGCCTCCCACTGTGTTAGTTTGATAGGGGGGTTATTTAACAAAATGCCACAAACTGGGTCACTCAAAACAACAGGAACATAGTTCTGAAAGCTAGAAGCCAGAAAGCAAGTGGTTGACAGAGTTGATTTTTTCAAAAGACTCTGAGGAAGAATCTGCTCCCTGCCTCTCTCCTAGCTTTTGAGGTTGTCAGCAGTCTCTGCATTCTTTTACTCGTAGATACATCACTTTGATTTCTGTCTCTGTCATCACATGGCCTTCATATAGAGATAACAGTGATGCTGGATGAAGGCTTACTTAATTGAGTATGACTTCATCTTTACTGGATTGCATCTGCAAAGACCCTATTTCCAAATAAGATCAGTCACAGAATTAGGACATAACATATCTTTTTTGGGGACACAATTCAACCCACAGCATCCGCTTACCTCACTTATGCTAGAGAATCTGCAATTTTCAGTTTATACTTTTTTTGCCATTATCTTCTGCCTAAGAATTAGTTATGTAATTTCCCCCAAGGTTAGACAAGTTCATTTCTTTGAACTGCTAGGTCTTTGGTTGAGATGGAAATGCCCCAGTTGGAGGGGGTACATTGTCTTATGTAAGGTTTTCACTTCAATGTTAAGAGTTCAGTCATTGATTCAACAAACAAATTTTGAGGTCCTATTATGTGTAAGGCTGTGGTAGGTCCTGGGATAAAGTCAAAGAAGACTATGCCTGCCCTCAAGAACCTGGGCCTGGTGGCAGAGAGATAGGTAAAGAACTAGATTTTAAATGCTGTGCTACCCTAGAAACTAGGGAGCTGGGAGATCAGAAAGGTTGAAGGTCACTACAGGAGGGACACACCCTGCTAGGGAGTGAAGGAGGTTTGAGGAGAGGCCACCCCCAAAGGACTCAGAGGAACAGAGAAGGCACCCTGGATGCCCAGGTTGGGCAAAGGATGGCAAGATGTGCATAGCTATAGTGGGAGAAAGAGGGCGAGCAGCAGTGGGAAGGCTGGGAGCAGGAGACCCTCTCCAGAGAGTAGGCTTGGGAGAAGAGAGGTAGAAGCATGGGGACATAAGCACTGGGAATTAGGGAGGGTTCAGGCAGCCTACAGAGAGGAGGAGGTACAGAAAGGGAGGATAGAGAGCCCTAGAATGTTGTCAGCAATCAATACGTGTTGTCCTTGGCTGGAGCATTAGGGTTCCCAGAGAAACAGAACCAATAGGATGTCTCTATCTATATATCTATAGCTAATCTATATAACTATGTTGAGATTGATAATAAGGAGCTGGCTCACATGATTATGATGGCTGAGAAGTCCCAAGATATGCAGTTGGCAAGCTAGAGATCTAGGACACAAATGTGTTCCACTGTCTGAAAGTCTGAGAGCCAGGATTGATGATGGTGTAAGTTCCAGTCTGAAGGCTGGCAGGCTCCAGACCCAAGAGGAGTTGATGTTTCAGTTTCAGTTGGAAGGCCCAGAAAAGAATAATATTCTAGCTCAAGTAGTCACACTGGAGGAGCTCCATCTTACTCATCTTACTCAGCTTTCACTTCAACTGATAGGGTGAGGCCCACTCACATTGTGGAATGCAGATTGCTTTACTCAGTCTATCCATTCGAATGCTAGTCTCAATCAAAAACAGATCACAGACACACCCAGAATAAAGTTTGACCAAATTTCTGGGTACTCTGTGGCCCAGTCAAGTTGATATATAAAATTAATAACACAGCAAGATATGGCAGAGATGGAACTAAGATTCTTAATTTCATAAACCTCTGGGTCCATTCCCATGCCTATGAGGCCTAGGGAACCAACTGTCTGCTGTTAATAAAGAACCGAGGATACAAACTGGTTTGAACAGGGACAACACCTCCCATCAATAGGAAGGTAAGTCTGAGAGAAAAGCAACTCAGTGCAGATCCTGAGAAGCCTTTTACCCACTAGGATTGACTGTGACCACAGCTCTGGGAGTCTGGGCTGAGCCAGCTGAGTACTAGACGTGGTGGCCAGGATCCTCTGGTCCTAAATGCCTGGGGGGAGTAAGGACAGCAAAGCCCACCAAAGAGCTGAGTTTTGAGCACATGATGCACTTGCATCTGCATGGGATGCAAATTTATGCAAAATAGCAGGTGGGCCCATGAGTTCTGGCAGTATTTTCCTACTACAAGAGCAACATTGTTCTGATTCCTTGCTGGTCTCTTAGGTTTTGTTTCTCCCAGGGCACTCCCTCTGCAGGCCTGGGCAGAGTATTCATTGGGCTCATTAAGGGAGGAAGTTGGGACTGCACAGAAGTGACTGGAGAAGTGGACAATGCTGGGTGGACAAAGTTGGGTGGGCTTTGGGGCTGGCTGACTCTGCCAGGAAAGTGTGTGATGGCCCTCAGCATATCTGAGAGAGGCAAGACACACACAGGGAGGAGTTAATCACTTACTATGTGCAGATGGCAGCAGGCTGGGTGCAAGGATTACACAAGTATAAGAAAGAAACAGCTCCACTCCCAGTTTAAGGAGAGACAGGTGTACAAATAAATATCCTTGTTTAGTTCTGTAATAGTGCTATGTACAGAGGTCACCAGAGAACAAATGAAGAAGCAAATAGTTGTTTTATTTAACCACTACCACAACCCTAGGAGATAGGAATCATTGGCCCATTGCTATAGATGTGAAAACTGAGGTCAGAGAAGTTTCCTTCCTTTTTGCCTGCTCCTTTTCTGTCCCTGTCTTGTCCCCACCATGCTGCCTTTCTTTCTTTCCTTCCTTTTTTAAATTTCTTTCATGAAATAGTTATTTGCTGAGCAGCTCATTCAGGCCAAGCACCTCGAGAGGTGACTGACATGCACGTGGTCTCTGTTCCTGCGGTCCCCAGTCTAGTGGGAATCTGGTCAGTGAACAAATAGCATCGAGAGCAATATAATTGCTACTATGATAGAAAAGTGAAGGCATGATGACATCGTTAACTGGGGGGCTCTACCCCAATCTGGGTGTTGACCAAAGTCGCACAAAAGGCAAGAATCAAAGCCCCATTGACTTGACTATGAGTCTTGGGTCTTGCCTGCTCTGCTGTCAAGAGGGGATGGTTAAACCTCTCCCTGGGTGAGTTGTGATCAGATGCTTGCAGAGACTGCAATTTCCTGAACCTATGACTATGACTTTAGGGAAATCCCTGCTGAATAGAGAGAGTTCTAATACTAGAGTATAGGTTGCTGTCAATGGCATCAGCCTAGGGACTCCAAGCCCGAGGCAGTTCTCAGGACGTAAGTCACGTGTGCACCACAACCAAAGAGCATGTCCTCTCACCTAGTGCTTGTTGAGTGCTCTGGGCTGCAGGGCACAACAAAGGGAATTGTGCAGAAACAATATACCAGGCACACTGACTCCCTTTAGTCCAAATAAGCGGAAAATCAACTTCATGAGGATGCTATTCTCGAGCCCTCAAACTTAAAATGCACATGAAGAGAGACCTGAAACTAGCTAACAAGAAATATGAATTTGCTTATTCATATATTGTAGTGGAAGCTGGCATGGCACAGGTTCTCTATGTAAGGGGCAGACAGGTAAAGGAGGACTCCTAGAGTCCTCAGGCTTTTAATGATCTTTCTGCACCTTTTGTAGTGAGGCAACCAGGTGCAGGGCAGGCAGGGGGTTGGGGAACCTGGAGGCTGGCAGGCCTCCCAGCCCCCAGTGAATCTTCCCTCTTTCTGGGCTCTGGTGTTCTCTCATGGTCTCTCCGCTGGTCTCTACTGCCCTCTGCCCACGGTCCTCTACTGCTGCCCCCATCCTCTGTGATGCCGCCCTCATATGCTCTGTCTCTCGGCTCAGGTGTGCCCACTCACGCCACACTCCAGGTGCTGCCATCAGGCACGAGCGTAAGACCACAGGTGTGATCACAGGTGCTTGGTGGGAGGGTGGAAAAAAACCTGATCACTTCCATTTACTCTCTATATATTGATTAATTAGTTCCCATATTTGTGTTTTCAGCATTGATTTTGGGCTAAGGCACCAGGTTACATGCAGGAAACAAAATCAAGATCTGATGTATCCACTCAGGTTGGAGGGTGGGGAAGATAGCGTGTTCCCAACCTGCAGTTTGGCACTGATTCCTGTGCCCGGGCCTGCAAGGGCACCGAGTGGGGGTGTAGACTGTCGGGCAGGACATATTCTAGGAGGAGAGACTGGGAGCTGAGGGTCCTATTTTCTTCCGGGGAACAGGCAGCAGAGGCGCCTGTTCAGCCCTGCATGTGGAGGATGGACTTGAGGGGACAAGTGAGAGTGCAGGAAACCACCTCAGAGGTTCATCTGGGCTGTACTTAGCACTAAGTAGGGACAGAAGGAGGAATGCGTGCTTCTGACTTGGTGGGATGGGATCAGCCTTCACTCAGGAGTTTCTGAGAAGATTTGAGGTTCAGGGGTACAGGCACACAACAGGCAGAGGGAAATTCACATGTGACTAAGGGCATAAACATATATGCTCTTGGTTCTGATTTCAGACCCCTGTTGGCCCAGACATCGCTAGGGTGGTTACAGAGCCCCCTCCCTCATCTGACCAGTTTCACGGGGGTGGGACCCCAGGGGACAGTGTGGACAACATGACAGAGTAACCACCCAGGTCATCAGCCAACAGTGAACACCTGGCCCACACGGGTCCCTCAGCTTCTCTCTTTCTCTCAGGACTGAGATACTCAATGTCTAGGGGTGGGAGCTGAGCCCCATTTTAGGGCAGATCATCAGGGGGAAGCCTTGACTTCCTGCTCTTGAAACCGGCTTTCAGGGTCTGGCTCTCAGCCCCAGGAGCTACTTGCAGCCATTGCAAGTGTCAGTGAATGGTGGGCATTTTACTGCCACCACTGGTAGCCCTGCTGGGCTCAGCCTGCTGGCAGAGGCTGGCAGTGATGATGGACAGCAGTGGTTCCCCTACCATGCTACGCCTGGGCATGCAGCCCCTGGGGCCTCACAGGGCTAGCTCCAGCACATGGCTCCCTCCAGCTGCAGGCAGTAGAGAGAGGCCCCTGGGTTTGGTGCCTGGATTGTGGAATGAACCCATCAGGTGTGAGCTATGAGCTGATTGGTAGATGGGCCTATCAGTCACAGGATTGAAAATGGTCCAATCAGACGTGTAAGTGGGGCGGGGCCCTGAAAGAGATGATGAGATAGGGTAGACACCCACTTGGGACTCTCGGATGCTGTTTCTGGCTTCTGAGGAAAGAAGAAAGAAAAGCTGAGAAGCTTTGCAGAGGCTAGGCCAACCACACCTGCCTTCTACCTGCCTCTGACCTCTGACACCACCAGGGCCGGTGTCTTTAAGAGCTGTTGGTTGTTATTGTGGGCCAACAACTCACAAAGAACTGTTAACGCTGGCGGTTTTGACACTGCAACCTCCTAGTGACTAGTGGAGATGGGCCCTACTGGCCAGCGCTGCCCAGCACTGTTGGCAGGTGTCTGGCATTCTGTGTCTGGTCACTTCACAAAGCTGTTAACCATTCCTAATGGTCTGGCTCCCTGTGCTGCTGCCTCTGTTGCTGCCTGTGCCAGCATCTGGTGCTGTCCATCCTGACCTTCAGACGGTCACTGAGCTGCTGCGGCGTCATTGCAGCAGCCCTGCCCCTGGGCACCTCCAGCTGTGGTGAGTTGACCCCCGGCCTGCTGCCTGCTGGTGGCACAAGCCCCAGGCCTTGTTGGTGGGATGGGGCCATCTTGGAAAGTGGCCTTTTGTTTGGGACTTCTGGACACTGTGAACGCTGCATGGGGTGAGAGAGCTGGCCACTTTTGGCCTTTGAAACTCTGTTTTCCCTGTTTGTTAAATAAATCCCACTTGTTGTTCCCTGAGCCTGAGTGATCTTGCAATAGTGCACATGCTTGAAGAACCCACACTCAGGGACCTGAGGGCACGGATGGCTATGGCCCCTTTCTAGCACTCTCTCACGCTGACTCTTGGCCGTCCCATGGTTCCCTTTCCTGAATCCCAGTTGTTCAACTGTCCTTGAAATTCCTTTAGCTATCCTTCCAAAAATTCCCTTTTTTTTTTTCTAGAACGGGTTTTTATTATTCATAACAAAAACCAAGTTAGCTAATACTCACTGGCCAAGGTGAATTTACAAAGCACAAAAAATGTACGTTTAATTTTTTTTTTTAAATATTTATTTTGTAGAAGAACTGGGGAGTAGGCCAGAGGTTCGGGGATGAGAGGATTCACCAGAGATAGAGCGGGGAGCAGAACAGGCCGATCTGCTGAAATACATGCTGGGGGGAACAGCGGGTGAGACAGGAGAGGTCTGCTGCGCCATGTGGGTCAGCTCACTGGCTGGGGATCAAACTCAGGCCACAGCACTGATAGCACTGAGGCTGAATCCTAGGCCACCAGGGATGCCCCAACATACTTTTCAATGTCAATTTTGGATTCTTTTGGGAGGTCTGAAAGTTGAATTAGCCAAATTATATCCAAACCCTTGACCTTGTAAAATTTGGAATTCTTCCACAATAACCTCAGCTTGGTCATGGGGTTATTTTTCTATGGGCTGGCAGGAAGCTGACTCTGGGCCCTGGTGAAAGGGGAGCCAAGAGACCTCTGCCACCCCTGCTCTTACAGGGGCATCCTGGCTTCAGCATCAGTGAAGCCGGGTTATTCCAGGTGTGGTTGGGCTGGTGGGTGGGCCAGTGTTAGGGGAAGGGCAAAAGGGAGAGAAAAGAAGCAGGAGTGGGCCTGATCCCCACCAGGGGCTGTCCATCTGAGAGTGTAGACTCTGCCAGGACCTGAAGTTGAGTGTCTCGTGAGCTCAGGCCCAGTAACAAAGATCCAATGGCATGCTTATCTTTCCTGCCCTGCTTCTAAAACACATTTTCAGAATGGATTGGTCAGAAGGCAATGATAGTCTCTCCCTGGAAACTCGGCAGGAAAACAGAACAACATGTATTCTGGTGCATTATAAATTTAATTAATTTCCCTGAGAATATTTCAATAGCTTTCTCCCTCATATGAATGAAAGCCACATGATTTCCAATCTGTTTCTATGGTTTCCTTCCTCTGTTCAGATACATTAATTAGCTTGTCAGTTCATTATGGATGTTGGCATCTTTTTTCCCTCCTTCAAATTTGAGTCCATATTAATTTAGTTGTGTTTTCAACAGTGTTTAAAAATAGAGCAAAATTATTTTGACTAGCATACAATCAGGCCTGTAGGCATTTTAGGGGTTTGTCACAGTAGTTGAGATTTTCATTGCTTTTCTCTTTCCCAGGATGAAGGTGAAGCTGTGATCCTCTGTTTTACCTTGCAGCGAGGTGAGTCAGCTTCAATTTTCTCTATAATATTCAGTTTCACTTAAAACCCTTGACTCTCTGGCCTGTTGGGAAATCACATGCTCTAAAAATCATCAGGACTCTCCTGAGGGTTGACTGAGGCAAATGTATCTCTATGAAGGAAAGATTAGTTATACCCTTTTTCTCTAGTTGTTGAAAAGCTTGAAAACCCTGCCTCACTTATCCTAAGACCCCTGGGGGTTGTCATTGAACAGTATTCCAAAGAGCTGATGTTTTCACCCCAAGCATTCTCCTTGGGTTGCTCAGCCACACCCCAACACATCAATGCTGGGCTTAGCACTCAGGGTTCACTCGGGGCTGGGGGGACAGAATTGGTGTCTGATGTCTCTGATTCCTTGCATTATTTTATTCCCAGGACAGAAGTGCTCGAACCCCAGCCAGGCTTTTGGTTCACCTGGGGGAACTTCCAGAAAGTAAATATCCCGGGGCCCCTTCCTAGTCCAGCCCATGTAAATCAAATTCCTGAGAGTGGAGTCCAGATGTTAGTGTATTTTTAATACCTAATGGGCAGCTGGGTTTGGAGCATTAACCATTTGGAGACCTTGTGAAAAAGGGGTTGGATTGTGTGCCCCCCCCAAAAAGATATGTCGAAGTCCTAACCTTCATTAGCTCAGCATGTGACCCTTGGAGTAGGGTCTTTGCAGATGTAGTCAAGTAGAGTTAACTCTTTGTGGTCCGCTCACATATTAGTACATGGTTTTGTCATCAGTATCAGGTGGCCTCTCACGTATTAATACGTGTTCATCTAGTCTCCAATTTTTCACGCCATGGTGGATTTATTTGGAACTATTAGGAGCTATTTCTTTGATCGTACTCAGTCTAGAAGCTTTACACATTGTTTTAGTGAAAGTGTAAGGTGTTTTATGAGAGATAGTACAGTTTTTTTTTTAACCTGTGACATTTATTGTTACCATTATGCAATCATGGGTGCTGAGAACAGAAGGGGAATGAGCAAAAATGAAATTTTAAACGAAGTTTTTGCCGATAATTTGTCTGATATCCCAAGTTGTGAAGGAACTAATGGAAGTTCTGAGGAAAATGATAATGAAATGCCAAGTGACAGTGATGAAAATATAATAATTACCAAGAAAACTGTTCGTGCTCTACCTTTGCAGTATTCCAGCAATTCTGAAGTTGATGACAGTAATGGTGTGACTAACACGACGAGTGGCAATGTTTTATTTTGGTCGGACAACGACATTATTCCTGCTTTAGAAACATTTGCTGGCACACCAGGTGTGAAAATTACTGCACATGATCCAAAAAATGTGATTGACATAGTTTGTTTATTGGGGACGACCTTTTTTCGATGATGGTGGAGGAATCAAATCGTTATCATGAGCAAAAATGCCCATGAATACAAAGAATCACCTAAAAGTTTAAGTGGCATGATATAACCACTGGAGAAATGAAAAAATTTTTAGGTTTGGTTATCCTTATGGGGCAGGTGCACAAAGACAGAATAAGTGATTACTGGACACTGGACCCTCTAACAGAAACTCCTATATTTTCAAAGGTAAAGAGTAGAAACAGGTTCCGCCAAATATGGCAGGCATGGCATTTTTCAAATAATGAAGATGTCTCAGAAAATTCAGGGAGGATATTTAAGGTTTTACCAGTTTTGAACAACCTTCTAAAGAAATTTGCAAGTGTCCACAAACCTAGGCAGGAACTGTCACTTGACGAGGGCGTGATACCATGACGAAGGCGACTATCTTTTCGTACATACAACCCTGCCAAGTTGAAAAAATATGGAATATTAGTGCGTATGGTATGTGAAGCGATCACTGGATATATTTGCAATTTGCAAATTTGTACCAGTGAGGATAATAAGTTGGAAGATACAATTCTGTCAGTTTTCAGGCCAAATACAGGTTTGTGGCACCATGTTTACATGGATAACTATTATAATAGTGTAAGCATTGCCGAAAAACTTCTCCAAAACAGAACAAGAATCTGTGGCACAGTCAGAGTAAATAGAGGTCTTCCTGAATGTCTGAAATCTGTGAAACTACAGAAAGGCCAGTCAGCATTCCGAAGAAAAAAAGATGTTCTCGTGAAAATTTGGAAAGACAAGCGGGAGGTTTGCATGATCTCTGCCATTCATTCTTCATGGCTCCTAGAATCTGAGAAGAGGGACAGAAAAACTGGAGAGAAAATAAGGACGCCGGAGTCCATCTTGGAGTACAACAAGCATATGAAGGGAGTAGACCGTGCGGACCAATATCTGTCATATTGCACAATAATGAGAAAGACCACGAAGTGGTCAAAGAAGACAGTACTGTATTTGTTGCACTGTGCCCTATTCAATTCTTTTAGGGTGTATGTAGAGCTCAATGGAAAAAAATTATGTATAAAAAAATTCCTGCATGAAGTAGCCAGCAACTGGGTGAGCCCATCTCAGACACACGAGCCCATCTCATTGCCAGACATGAGCCCAGAAGAGCCCATCTCAGACACACGAGAGAAAGACATTCACATTTCTCCTGCAAGGTGTGCACCTAAGATGGACCCACCAGGAAGACTTTCAATGGACATGAAAAATCATAAAGTAGAGAAAATAGTTAGTGCTGGGAGCAAGAAAATTCCTCGGAGACCATGTAGTATGTGCAGCCAAGAAAAAGAGAAGTGAAACCCACTTTATTTGTGGATTTTGTTGTGTTCCACTCCATAGAGGGACATGTTTTGAACAATACCACACTCTAATTGATTACTCTGGTATATAATCTCTATACATTTAAAATTTCATTAAAATATATCCAGTAGTTCAGGAGCTGTGTGTGTTTTATTGAATGCTTATACCATTCCTGCGGTGGCACAGAAAGTGCACCGGCACACAAAGTGTTAAGGTCATCAGGGTGAGCCCCAACCCAATAGGACTCCTGTCCTTATGAAAAGGGGGCATTTAGGGAGAGCATACTCAGAGGGTATGCCACATGAAGATGAAGGCAGAGATCTGTTCATGCTTCTACACGCTTACACTACCAAGAATTCTAGGCAAACCACCAGATACTGAGCAAGAGGCCTGGGGCAGATGTTCCCTCAAAGCCCTCAGAAGGAACCAGCCAGCACTTTGATCTTAGACTTCTGGGCTCCTGAACAGAGTACACTTCTGTCCCAAGCCATCCAGTTGGGTTACAGCAGCCCTAGGAATCTATACAAGAGATCATCCTAAACATGGAGGTGCCCAGCCCTTCTGGGAGTACCAGGAGCCTGCTGAGGGGGCACATTTGGATATGTCTGTACTAGTAGCAGACACCTCTTCCTCTCCAGTCCTGACTCTTCTCCAAGGGGGCAGGTTGTAAAAGGACTGTGCTGCGCATTGTCTCCTCTGGCCATCATTCCAGCCACACCTGGCTCACTCAGTCCTGTCCATACTTGCTGCCAATCTCCTGTTTGCTCTGGAACTAGGCTTTTCTTCACACTTTAGGAAATAGTGCTTTGACTCTATGCTCCCTGCTCTAGCTGTTGACTCCAGCAACTTTGCACTGGCCCTAACTATACCCACATGCTTTCCTGTTCCTGAAACCCAGCAGCAGTTGAGCCCTTGTTTCCCACATGCTGGAGGTTGGAAGGCTCCCAAATGCCTGGGGCTCTCCCTGTTACTACAGTTAGGGACTGGGTCTAGTATCTGGATACGGAACATCTTCAAATTTACCATGTTGGTGCTGCCTGCTGTCCCCTGGCTGAAAGTCTGTTTAAATTTGTTGCATAGATCTAACATAACTTTCCTCTTATGAAAAAAACATTTGTAGTGACTGTTACTGCAAGCTGTATCCTCTGACTTTCTCTCCCTTGCAGAACTCTTCATGAAATCTATATGGATGAGGTGTGGGATGAAACACAAGCCATTTCTACAAAGGGCTTACCTTATGCATTAAGAATAACCAGAATGACAATGAAGTACCAGAACACCATTTTAGAAAACTCCTGACATGAGAAAAATAAGATAATGTATAATATATTTGTCAAAACATCCAGATAGAAAATAGCAAGCTTCAGTTTGTCATCCAAATGTTTATGTTCTAAATTTGGGATAGAAGACATGCAGCCCCTGAAATTTTCACTTCATACCTGTTTTTGCTATTGGCAACCTCTACCTCTCCATCTGTCTTCAGCTTGAGTAATTGAGGTCAGGCACTTGCAAAATTGGCTCTGCCTGGCTCTTAAGCCAACGCTAACCAGCCCAGTGGCCTGGCTTCCAGCCAATGCAGGAAAAATCTCTCCCCAAAATGGGCAAGTCCTGGAGTGCATCTTGCACTGGGGCCTGATGGCATAATCCACTGTTCCCTGAAAGCCCAGGGGCTTTGCGAATGGGCAGTGGAGTGTAAGATTAAAGATAGGAACTTCAGGGTGAGATTTGGGTTGGGGTGCTGGTCCCCACTTACTGGCTGGGAGATCTTGGGCTGCTGTTTAGCCTCTCCTAGTTTCTGATTGCTCATCTGTAAAATCAGGGTAATGAAGTACTATCCTTTAGGTGGTTGTTGAGCTCATGTGAGAGGTCACCTGAAAAGCATTTGGACGGAATAAATCCTGAACCAACAGTGGTTACTGTTAATACCTCACTGCTTTCTGTTATGTGCTTCTTGTGCCTATGACTTGTGGTCTAGGTCCTCTCTGAGACTAGGGCCCATTCTCACATCTTGTTTCTGCTTGGTCTGAGTAGTGATTCCTTACCTGGTATCTGCTTGGGGCCGTAGCTGGATTAAGTGGACCACAGAGATCTACAGTGTTAACCCTACCTGACTTTAGGTATTGCCTCTGCCCAGATTGGTCAATGGGGCACAATTTTCTACTTATTTTGGTTTCTGCATGCAGATGTCTGCTTAGACTCCCAAGCCAATCTGGCTTAGACCCACCTTCTTCCTCCCTCAGGTCAACTGCTGAGGCCTGAGCAGATTGTGTGGTCAAATTGCCTGCTATAGGGCCCTGGCATGTCATCAACATCAGGATTTCAGTGCCAACAGGCCACTTATCTGCAATTATTTTATGTCATACATTCATCTTTTCATTTTCTATAGACGGAGAAATAGAAAGCAAAAACCCATAACTTATAGAAACCTCAAAATGGATAGAAATCTACGTGGATCTCTTGGTAGTATTATAGGCAAAATACCATTGAATTGCAAAGTGTGGTGTGTGTGTGTGTGTGTGTGTGTGTGTAAAAATGATCCCTGGCCTGATAGATAATTTCAGTGACTGGCCTGATGAATTGTTACGGAAGCTCAGCCTCACTCTCAGGTGAGGGCCCTTCCCCACCTATCTGGTAGTGGCTTGTTTACCTGTCTGCTTCCAGCTGACTGGGAACATCTTGTGACCTGGTCTTGTAGCCCCAACATATAGGTGGGGATCTGTCACATAGTAGTTGCTCAGAAAATTCTGGATCTGTGTAAGAACAAGGTCCTACAACCCATGAGCATCCTCCCACTACAGTTACATGCATGCTGACTTCCACTTTTTGAAAAGTAGCACCTAGTAGGTGCCAGGTACTTAATTGGACATTATTTGCACATGCTGTTTTTGTTTCATTCTCACAAGAACCTCGTGAGCAAAGTACTAATTCCCACTTGGCAGAGAAAACCCCTGAGACTCAGTAATTGCAGAAATTGCTTAGATCATACAGCTAATAGGAGACAGAATCAGAAAGCAGTTCTGGCCTCTGCTTAGTTATTCAACACTTTTATTTTTAGTTCACTTATTAAAAAATTTACATATGTATTTTTTACATTATTGTTCCTCTCAGGTGTAACCCCCATGAATTCCCACTGTCAAGTCACCCATGAACCATCACCATAGTTTCTTGTACTCTTTCCTCCCCTATTCTGATCCCTTTTCCTTCCCTGCTGAATATCTCGAATTTATCTTTTGTCTGCTAGTTTTGTTTTTGTTTTTGTTTTGCTTTGTTTTCCCAATCCCTTGTTTGGTTCCCCTATATTCCTCCTATAAGTGAAATAATCTGATGCGTTTCTTTTTCCTTCTGACTTATTTCACAGAGCATAATCCCTTCCAGCTCCATCCATGTTGCTGCCAATGGCATGAGTTTATATTTTTTGATCGCTAAATAGTACTCCACTGTGTATATATATCACATCTTCTTGATCCAGTCATCTGTTTGGGGGTCATTTAGGTTGTTTCCATATCTTAGCTATTGTAAATAGTGCTGTAATAAATATAGGAGTGCAAATTTATAGGAGTGCAATAAATATAAGAGTACAAAAAAAACCTTTCAAATTAATGTTTTTGTGTCCTTTGGATAGGTTCCTAGGAGTGGAATTACTGTATTGTATGGTAGATCCATTTTTAATAGTTTGAGGGTCCTCCATACAGCTTTTCATAATGGTTGGACCATTTTGCATTCCCACCGGCAGTGTAATAGGGTTCCTTTATCTCCATGTCCTCACCAGCATTCCTTGCTGCCAGTTTTTTTTAATACGGGTCATTCTCACCAGTGTGAGAATGGTATCTCATTGCAATTTTGATTTTCATTGCCCTGATTATAAGTGACGTTCAACATTATTTTCATACACCTGTTGGTCATTTGCATTTCCTCTTTGGAAAAGTTTTTTTTTTTTTTTTTTTTAGCTCTTCTGCCCTTTTTTTTTTTTGACTGGATTGTTTGCTTTGTTTTTATTGGGACATGTGAGCTCTTTATAGATATTTGAAATCAATCCCTTATCAGTTGCATGGAGGGCAGATATTTTCTCCCATTCAATAGGGTGTCTCTTTGTTTTGGTTGTTGTTTCTTTTGCTATACAGAAGCTTTTTGTTTGATGTAGTCCCAGCTGTTTATCTTTTCCTTCACTTTCTTTGTTTCAGGGGATGAGTCGTTGAAGATGTTTCTGAGATGTATGTCATAGAGTGTTTTGCCTATGTTTTCTTCAATTCATTTTATGGTTTCAGGGCTTATATACAAGTTTTCTTTTTTTTATCCATTTTTAAGTTGGTTTTTGTGCATTGTGTGAGGTAGTAGTTTAGTTTCATTCTTTTGATTATGGCGGTCCAGTTTTCCCAGCAACATTTATTCCTTGTTACATTATGCATTCTTTGCTCCTTTGTCATAGATTAGTTGTTTAGATATGTGTGGCTTTATTTCTGGGTTTTCCATTCAATTCCATTGGTCCATGTGTCTTTTTTTCCAGTACCAAACTGTTTTGATTATTATGATTTTGGAGGATAGTTTGAAGTCTGGAGTGTGGTATCTCCATTCTCCTTTTTAGTCAGGAGAGCTTTGGCTCTTCAAGATTTTTTGTGATTCTATATGAATTTCAGCAATATTCTATTTCTTTGAAGAATGCCATTGAAATTTTTTATCAGAATTGTGTCAAATTCATAAATTGCTTTCAGTAGGATGGTCATTTTGATAATGTTAATTTTTCCAATCCATGAGCTGCGGATGTCCCTCCATTTCTTTGTATCTTCTATTTCTTTTAACAATGTTTAATAATTTTCTTTGTATACGTCTTTTGCCTCCTTTGTTAAGTTTATTCCCATGTATTTAATTTTTTTTTGCATACAATTGTAAATGGATTGTTTTTTTATTTCTTCTTCAGACTGATTGTTTACATACCAGAAGGCTACTGATTTTTGTGTGTTGATTTTTTTTTATCCTGCTACTTTCCTAAACTGGTTTATTGTTTTAATTAGTTTTTTCTGGTAGAGTTTTTAGGGTTTTCTATGTATATTATCATATTGTCGTCACATTGTCTATCATATTGTCATATTTACTTCTTTCTCTATTTGGATTCCTTGTATGTCTTTCTCTTGTCTCTGAAGTTATCTGGCTAGGACTTCAAGTATTGAAAATCAGTGGTGAGAGTGGACATCTTTGTCTTGTTCCAGATCTTAAAGGGAAGGCTTTCAGCTTTTCACCACTGGGTATGATTTGTCATATATGGCTTTCATTGTGTTGATATGTTCCTTCCATTCTATTTCACTTTTGAAGCTCTTAAACCACATCAATACACAGTTACTGTTTTAAGGGTAGGAACCAAGTGTAATAAATATTTCTTTGAAATTCCCATTGTGCCAGGAGTAACTGATAAATAATTGTTGATTGATCCTTTAAATGGTTTTGATATCAACCAATTGACCAGTCTTATGACAAGCCTTTCTCTTTGAGAAACTTCAGATCCACAACTGGTTTCAGTACACAGGAATGAAAACAAGTATGTTTGGGGACTGGATTAGGCATCAAATATGTAACCCTGGAAACCTGCTTTGTCAGAAACAGTGAATATGAATCAAGTTCATGGTTAAGGTTCTTAATAATTTTCAACTTACTGTGCCTGGTGTACACAGAGACAAGCAGTCATCATGGATTAAAGGAGCTCCAATTAACCCCTAACTCTTTATACTTGGTCATTGCACAGAAGTGAGCTGCCAGGTACTGAAGAGTAACTGGTCTGGATTATCTGCCTGGGCAGATTAGCTGACCCAGTTGGAGCTGCTGAGTGTCCCTCAGCTCAGTGAAGCTAGGTCTAGGTCAGGGCAAGTCTGGCAATGGAAAGCCATAGAGGTCTTGAGAAAAATCTTTTCTATGTTACATTACATTTGTTCAAACTGTCATAAAAAGGTACCACAGACTGGGGGGCTTAACCAACAGGAATTTATTTTCTCACAATGTTGGAGCTGGGAGTCTGAGATCAAGGTGTTTATTGGCTGCTTGATTTCTCTGGAGGCCTCTATCCTTGACATGCAAATGGTCATCTTCTCACTGTGTCTTCACATAGTCTTCCCTCTGTACTGAGTCTGAGTTCAAAGTTTTTCTTACAAAGACACCAGTCATGGTGGATTAGGGTCTCACCTAATGATCTTATTTTAACTTAACTATCTCTTTGAAGGCCCAATCTCAAATACAGTCACATTGTGAAGTACTAGGGGCTAGGGCTGCAGCATAGGTATCTTGGAGGGGCAGTAAGATCACTAGTGTGGTTACCAGAAAGAGCTTACTGTGCTTCTGTGATACCATGACAGTCACTGTGGCATTTGGTGTTGTAAAAGCTTATTTTCTGTCCTGGCTGCATGGGCTATAATATAGATGCCTTTCAATGAACTTTGATTTGGGGGCTTAGAATCAAAATTATGTCTCAGGACTTAATAAGTAGGATGATTCTTATCTTCCATATCAAAACTTTTAGAAAATGAAAGAACTATAAATAATTATATGCGATCAAAATAATATAGACCTAGTCTGTTGGAAAACTGGAATAATTTGTCTTCTTATTTATAAATCATTTACCACACTTTTCTCCTCTCAAAAATTCTACATTGAATTATGTCAGTGTATCACTTTCATATAATACACAAGAACTTCTGATTTGTTTGTTACTGACCTCATGGTCTGCTTAGCCATTTGAGAGTTCTTAGTTGCAAGCCACAGAAATCAATTCTGCTTTGAGCAGAAATAGATTTTATATACATGATATTGGTGGTTCACAACATCTCTGGAAGCTGCAGTACAGAGCCAGGAGCAATGTCCCAAATCCCTCCACAGAACTGCCAGAGAAAGCCTCGCTGGCGCACACAGCAGCCTGTGCTCTGGATACCACACTCCCTGGATGCTGGACACAGCCTGAGACTGGATATTTTTCAGGTCATTTTGGTTCCTCCCTCACTCCTTTAGATTCCATTCTCCACATGGCAGCCAAAGCAATCATTAAAAAGTGAAAATCAGGGGGTGGGGGAAAAAAAAGTGAAAATCACCACACATCTCTCCTCCTCTGACTTCTCATTCCACGTGGTGAGCTGTCCCTTCCTGCTCAACAACCATGTCCTCTCTGTGCCCCCCATACAAGCCATTCCTGCCTTAGTGCCTTTGTGCTGGTTGTTATCCCCCTGCTGGGATTTATTTATTCTTATAATTCAGGTTTCTGCTTAAAGGCCACTTTCTCAGAAGTCTTTTCTGATTCCCCAATCCATGGAAACCCTCCGCTCCAGATGACTCTAGTCACTGTGACAATACCCATTGTCACTGAACTTGCAGTCCTTATCTGGAATGTTCATTTATTCATTGACACTTTGGGGTCTGATTCTTGGCTCTAGAAAACACTTTCTCTGAGCACAACTGCTTGCTCCCTGCTGTCTCCTTAGCCCCCCAATCAATCAGTGCCTGATCTAGGTAAGTGACCCAGAAATGTTAGTTTTTCTTCCAAAAGTGCTTGCTGAGTAAATCAATGAAGGGGCAGCATTGAGGGGAGAAAAAGGCAGAGGACTAGTTCTTCCCAAGGGGAGGATGGGAAGACTCTCCAATCTTCCTGTACCCCATGGTAGTAGGAATGAGTAAGCTGACGTTTTTTCCTACTGAAGTAGTATTTGTTTATAACATACAGGTTTTGGAGCCTTCCTGGTGGCACAGCAGTTAAGCGCTGTACTGTGGAGCTGTCAGCAGCGGCTATGTGAGTTCGACACCCGGCTGGGGAGATTCCCACATGGCACAGCAGACTTCTCCTGCCTCACCTGCTGCTCCCCTCAGCAGTGTATTTCCTTCGATCTGCCTGTTCTGCTCCCCACTCTGTCTCTGGTGAACCCTCTTGCCACCCCACGCCTCTGGCTTGCACCCTAGCTTGTATGCATAAAAAAAATCTTTAAAAAATTTATACAGGATTCAGATGTACAATGTCCACACTTGCACCTTGTGTTCACCACCAGAATGCTAATTGACCCTTTCTCCTGATTTACCTATCCCTTTTCCCCTTTCCTTTGTGGAGCCAGTATTTTGTTCTTAGAGTGTAAAAGTTTACTTTTGTTTTACTTAATTCAATCATTTGTTTCTTTACTGCATATGAGTAAAATCACACAGTATTTGAATTCTTTTCACTTAGCATAATTCCCTCTAGTTGTATTTGCTTTATAGCAAAATGGCAGAATTTCATGAGTAAGCTGATTTTAAGCATCCAGCTGATTTTTCCCTCGAGGGAAGGATGACTGAAAAAAAGCAAAGACCCACCAGAGAATGAGGTATGCGGCTATAGGAAAGTGGCCCCCACCAGGGTAGTCATTCCGGCAGCTAGAGTCCTCCAGGCCAGAGCTCCCATAATGACCAAAAACAGGTCCCGCCCTCTGACATCCTGGTTAACTGGTATGGAGTGGCACTGGCTTCCCCACAGGTGAAAACAGTTGCTCTGTGATTCTCAGGTGAGGCCAGGCTTGAGAACATGCATGAGATCAGGCTCCTCCCACTGCATGGGCAGCAGGTCTCTCTGCAGAACTGGTGGAAGGTAGATTCCCCTCAGCAGCAAGGGTGGTACATGTGATTCTGCATTTCAACCGAACTCCCAGGTAAGATGGCTGATTCTCAGGCCTCTTAGCGTCTGGGGTGTGCCCAGAAGTGTAGATTCGCTACTGTAGGGTAAATGAGAGAGGCGTCCGGATTTTCCACCCTACAGCCATTAGATTGAATGATAGACCCCTGCGGTCTTGCATGTGCGCCTCGTGGTGGCGTGCGCATGCGTGAATGGGCGCACCTGGGCCTTGAGAGACAATGCATAAGGGCGGTGTCACAGAAGCAAGCGCGGAAGTACAAGAGCGTGATGGAGGCAGCAGAGGCAGAGGCAACAGTAGCAGAGACCACAAGACGACACCAGACAGCCTGGAGAAAGTGAAGATTTGCTGGAGCTATGAGTCCTGCTAGCCTCCTGACACCCCGGCACTCCTACCTGTCCTGTATCTGGTTGCCTCAGTGCAGAAATCATTAAAAGCCTGCAAAAGCTACTGAGGGCTCCAGGACTCGACCTTTACCTGTCTGTCTGAATCAAACGGAGCCTGCCTGGTGCCTTGCTGGCACAACAGATACAAATCCCAGTTTGGTTTGAGGTCTCCACACCAGCCATTTCTGGAGGACCCTGCATTTTGAAGGTGTGGGGACTTGCCCAGCAGCAACAAGAACTTTGTTCCACCTAGCTGGCCTGGTATGTGTGCATGTGTTTTCTTTAAGGGCCAGAGCCTGCTGCTTCCTTGCCAGGGTGCATCCCAGCTGACTGCTGAGCAGTGGGTTTGAAAAGTGTAGTCCACTTTTACATAAATTTTTTCTTAGGTGGCTTCTGAATTCATGGATTCAGCCTGAATGTGTGGAAGACTTATCTGTAATGGAGCAATGTAAGTTACATGTGGATTTTCAGCTGAGGAGCGGTTGGCACCTGGCTGCCCCAGCCCTCACGTTGTTTAAGGGGCAACTGCATGTCAGAACTTTCCCCTCGACTCCTAGCCTTTTACACTTCAAACCCTGTGTGCTCAGGCACAACTAATCAATATTTTTCCTTTCCCAGATTTGTAAACAGGCCTCAGATGAGCCACTCACCACCACAGAGGATGCCCTAAGTCCTGGAAGACACAGGTAGCACCTCTCAGCTGTACTGGCTTCTCTGGACCAGATGGGGTCTCGTTTTCCCTCATCTCTGTATTCTTCTGGTGGTCAGAGTCCTGAGTCTGCACTTCTGGACCCTCACCTGGAAAATTCCTAGCAGTGTACCTGGAAACTGTAAGTTTATTCCCACAGAAATTGTGTTCCATAGCACCTATGTCCCCAGCACCTAACTGGTACCCGGCATAGAGTCTTCCCACTGTAAAGGACCAAAGGAACGGATCATCTCCTATATTCTGGTCCCCAGTTCTGACTACAGGTTCATTTAACATGTTGTTTTGGAGTAAGAAAATATCTTTTCAAAAATGTACTTTCTCGCACTATATTTTCCAGTAAAAAGGCACGGCATGGTTTTAGGAGAAACATGCTTGGTCATTGCAGGTTAGACTTATGCCATTATTGTAAATTTTGCTTGATTTTACTTGGTATGACTCAATCAGAAGTTCTCAATCCTCCTCGCATTTTAACAGCACCTGAGAAGGATTCTAACTATAGGATGCTGGGTTCCTATGCATATCAATGGGAACTTAATCTCTAGGATTTGAGCCTAGGGCTTCTCTACAGGTGATTCTTCAGCCCACTGAAGAGGAGACTGCTGATGTCAATAAGAGTGAGATTGCCAAGACCTGTGTTGGTCACTGTAGGAGCACCACAGAGAAATGCTTCGAGGTGGTCCGGTTGCTTCTAGCAAGTTGTGTGTATGGAAACTGCCAGATGCCTTAACTTTAGAGTAGTGGTTCTTAAAATGGGATCCCAAGGCCAGGAGCCTAACTACATCCAGAAACCTGTGGAAACACAATTTTCCAACCCCAACCCCAATCCAGTTCCTACTGGGCTTGTTTCAACAAACCCTCAGATGATACTACTGCAGGCTCAAATTTGCTAGCCACTGCATTAAGGCAAAGGGCACATCCCTGTTACCTGGAGGAAATCTGCATAGTAAGAGCCTTCTTTTTCTACTGATAGCGTGTCTTGATTGGGTTCAGTATCAGATCCAAGTTCATCCGTGTAACCAATATTAACTGAGCCTCTACTTCAGACTAGACATTCTATGCTTTGGAGATGCAATAGTAAGTAAATCTGCTAAGTTCCTGAACTCACAGAATTGAAAATCTGTTGGGGAGGACCAATATTATTGTAAAGTAACAGCCTAATGCAATATAAATAGTAAAAGATGCTGTTTAGTAAAAGAATAGTTTATAATGGAGGTCTTGCCCTAATCTGAGAGGACAGGCTCCTCCAAGGAAGTGACATAGCAGCTGGGACCTTGAGGCTTAGCATGAGTTAGTAGGAAAGGGATATTTGTGGGAGGAGAGATTCAGATGTGGAAAAAGCATGTACTAAAGTCATGCAATGAGCATGACACACTTGGGTGCTGCAAAAGCCTAGTGTGATAGGAGAAGGGGTGCTGAGCAGCGGACAGGTGGAGCAGAAAGTAACTATAGTGACTAAAGCATGTGTATGTATATTTGCATGTATGTATAATACATGCATGCACAATATGCACCCTATATAAATATACAGTGTGATAGTTTATACATATACATATATGGGTTATACATATGGTAGTATGTGATGGCTATCATATATATGTTTATGCATAGATACACTGTGGCATATCTATGTATATATCTGTAGATATACACATAGCACACATGCACGTATATATGTTGTGTGTAGTAGTATATGTGGAGTCTATAGTAGGATGATCACTGGGTCTCTGTGGCTACCTTCCTCTCTGCTCACAACCCTCATTATGCCCTAGACATGATTTTGCATGTCTAAAATGGCTAACTCCACAGCCTTATAACCACCTTGAAGCTTTTTGTCTATCAAGTTTACTTCATTTTGTAGTAATGACAGCCCCTAGGAAAAGCACAGATTGGATTAGTGTACTGTACTGTTATTTCAGCACCCTGGGGATTCACATCTGTGATTCACAGCTGTGAAAAGCTGGTTCAGTCCCACTCACTTTCTTTGAATCAGCAATGACCTAAACAAATTAACCCAGTGCCCAGGAAATTTAGCTGGAGTCAGTGCTCTGAGAGATGAGAGGCACCAGACAAGAATGAGAAGTTTCTGGTTCTCAAAATCTAATGCTGAATGACAGAATTTATTGACTTGTCTAGATAGCCTTCTACAGTTCAAAATTTTTACAGAAATTGCCACTTAAATTGTTTAAATGCAAATGTTACAGCATTCCTCTCTCCCTATAGAATTTCACTGTATCTTGCAACTGAATTTGTGGGTCTGGTCTTCACCTATTCTTTTGATTTGCTAATGATTTGCTTTGACGTGCAGAAGCTTTTTACTTTGATATAATCCCATTTGGTTTATTTTATGAGTTTTATAGCTTCATGTCTCACATTCAAGTCTCTAATCCATTCTGAGTTGATTTCATATATGGTGTAAGATAGACATCCAGTTTCATTCTTTTGCCTTGGTTGTCCAGTTTTCCCAACATCATTTATTGAAGACACTATTCTTTTCCAATTGTATCTTACTGGCTACTTTATTGTAAATTCATTATATATACATGGAGCTAATATTCCTGGACCCTATTTTGTTCCATTGATACATGTCTGCTTTTTTTTGCCAATACCACACTGTTTCAATTATTATAGCTTTGTAAAGTAATTTAAAACCAGGAAGTAGAAAGCTTCTAGCTTTGTTCTTTCCCAAGAATATTTTGGTTGAGTCTTTTGTAGTCCTATGTGAATTTTAGGATCGTTTGTTCTTTTTCTGTAAAAAATGTCATCAAAATTTTCATAGGGGTTACTCTGAATCTGTTGATGGATTTACTTATTAAGGACATTTTAACAATGTTAATTCTTCCAAATCATGAACATGGAATATATTTTCATATGTGTTGTCGTCAGTCTCTTTCATCAATGACTTACTGTTTTCAGTGTACAGGTCTTTTGCCCCTTTGGTTAAATTTATTTCTAAGTTTATATTTTTTTATTTTTTTACATATAATTATAAATGGGATTATTTTCTTGATTTCTTAAATAGTTTATTAAAAACATGTAGAAACGCAACAGGTTTATATATTGATTTTTGTACCCTAAAACTTTACTGAATTTATTAGTTCTAACAGATTTTTGATGAAGTCTTTAGGGTTTTCTATATATCAGATCATTTGCAAATAGAGGCAGTTTTATTTGTTCCGTTCCAACTTTCTTAATTGCTCTGCTTAGTACTTCTAGTACTATTTGTATCAGAAGTGCAATATCCTTGTCTTGTTCCTGATCTTAGAGATCTTTTTATACATTGAGTGTGTTAGCTGTGGACTTGTCATATATGACCTTTATATGTTGAGAGTGTACCCTCTATACCCAGTTTATGGAGAGTTTTTATTGGATAATATGAGCTATTAGTGTTGAATTCTTTTTCTGCATATTTTGAGGTGATCATATGATACTTTTTTCATTCCATTAATGTGATGTATCATGTTAGTTGATTGTGGATTTGAACTGTTCTTGTATCCCTGGAATAAATCCCACTTTATCAAGGTTTATGATCCATTTAATGTATTGTTGAATTTGATTTGGTATTTTGTTGAGGATGCTTACATTTAACTTCATTAAGGATACAAGTTTGTAACATTCTTTTCTTATAATGTCCTTGTCTGGTTTTGGTATCAGGGTGATACTCAGCTCATAAAATGTATTAGAAAGTGTTCCCTTCTATTTGTATTTTGGAGTAGAAAAATTTGGTACAATTTACCAGTGAAGCTAATTGGTCCTGGACTTTTGTTTCTTTTTGCGGGGCAAAGGGGTTTTGAATATTCATGCAATCCCCTCTCTAGTAAATAGTAGGTTGTGGTTTCTGGGAAATTTTTCCATTTCTTCTATGTTGTTAAGTTTGTTGGCATATAATTGTTCATAATAGTCTTTTCAAATACTTTACATTGTATTTCTGTGGTATCAGTTATAATGTCACTTCTTTCATTTCTGATTTTATTTACTGGACATATCTTCCCTTTTTTCTTGACAAGTCTAGCTAAAGTTTGTCAATTTTCTTTTTTTCAAAAAACCTGCTTTTGATCTTTTCTATTTTTTTGTTTCTATTTCAGTATTTTTCTGCTTTGATTTTTATTTCCTTTATTTATTTTGGGGAGGTTTGTTATTTTTCTAGGTTTTGAGATATAAAATTAGTTGTTTTCAAACACTATTCTTTTTTTTAGTTTTTAAAAAGATTTATTTATGCATACAAAAACTGGGGTGTAGGCCAGAGGTGTGGGGTGGTGAGATAGTTCACCAGAGACAGAGTGGGGAGCAGAATAGGCAGATGGACCGGAATACACTGCTGAGGGGAGCAGTGGGCGAGGCAGGACAGTTCTGCTGCACCATGTGGGAAGCTCTCTGGCCGGGGATTGAACTTGTGTTGCAGTGGCTGTGGGTAGCTACATAGTGCTGAGACTTAACCTGTTGCGCCACCAGGCAGGCCCAAACACTATTTTTCTTAATCTTGGTGTTTAGCTCTATAAACTTTTCTGTTCAAACTCCTTTTGCTGCATACTGTGTTTTCAGTATGTTACATTTTTATTTTTCTCAAGGTGTTCTGAAAATTTCTTTACTGATCTGTTGGTTTTTTTAGTAGCATGATGTTTAATCTCCACATTATTTGTGAATTTTCCAATTTTCTTCTCATAATTGAACTTTAGTTCAATCCATTGTGGTTAAAAAAGATACTTGATATGTTCAGTCTTAATATTAAAACAAGTCATAATAAATTATCTATCTTGGAGAATGTTCCATGTGAGCTTGAGAAAGTGTATTCTGCTGCTGTTGAATGGAATATTCTGTAAATGTCTGCTGTCCTAGTGTGTATGTTAAGTCCAATGTTTTATTTTTGTGTGGATGATCTATTACTGAAAATATGGCTTTTGGATTTTACTATTTTATTATTATTAGCAGTAGTAGTAGTGTAGTTGTATATTTCCCTTCAGGTCTGAAAATATCACTTAGGTGCTCAACTCCTATGATGAATGCACAACTATTTTTAAATATTATATCCTCTTGTTGGGTTTTGCTTTATTGTTATAGAATGCCCTTTTGTCACTTATTATAAAGTTGTTGTCTTAAAGTCTGTTTTGTCTAAGTATACCTAGCATTGCTTTCTTTTTGTTTTAATGGACTGGAATATCTTTTTCCATATCATCATTTTTAGTCCACATGGGTCCTTAAAGCTGAAAAAACTCTCACATAGGAATCATATAGTTGGGTCTTTTTTTTTTTCTTTCAAGCCATTCATTTACTCATTCTACATCTTTTTGATTGGAGAATTTAGTCTATTTACATTTAAGTAATTATTGGTAAGGAATTTTTTTTGACATTTCATTAACTTTCTGTTTTGTAGTACCTCTTTGTAATTTGATTTTCTACAGGTGAAATCTTAACTTCCTTTCTCTTTTGTGTGTCTTTTGTGCATTGGTTTTTATTTTGTGGTTACCATGAGGCTTATAGTAAAGATTTAAAATTAAATATTATGCTGATAACTTTATTCAAATGAATATTAAGGCTCTAGATTTTTACTCTTCCTTCATGTTTTGTTTCTGATGTCACAATTTATATTGTCTTATTTTGTGTAACCTTTAATGATTATAGTTAGTTATTTTAATTAATGTTATCCTAGTTTCATAAGTGATTTACTCACCACCATCACAGCATTGGTGTTCTGAATTTAATTATATACTTACAATACAAGATTTACACTTTCATTTGTTATTATTCAATATTCTTTCATTTCAACTTGAAGAAGTCCCTCTGATATTTCTTGTAAGGTTGGTTTAGTGGTGATGAAGTCCTTCAGATTTTGATTGTCTGGGAAACTTCACATGTCTCCAATTCTGATGGCGTCTTTGGTAGTAGAGTTTTCTTGGTTAGTAGCTTTTTCTTTTACTTCCCTCTGGCTTTAAAGTATATGCTGAAAAAATATGATCATATTATGGGGATCTTGAACATTAAGAAATTGTTTTTCTCGTTGCATTTAAAATTCTGTCCTTGTCTTATCTGTGCCCTTGTATTATAATGTGTCTTCTTTTGGGTGTCTTAGATTTATCTTTATTTAGAACACTGGCAGTCCCAAATCTGGATGTCTGTTTCTTTCTACAAGCTAAGGATATTTTCAGTTACTATATTTCTGAGTAAGCTTTCTGACTCTTTCTCTCCCTCTCCTCCTATAATGTGAATGTTGGTCCACTTGATAGTATTCCATAAGTCCATTAGTTATCTTCACTTTTTTTAATCCTCTTTTCTTTTTTCTCTTCTGACTGAATGGATTTCACTGTCCTTTGAGTTAGCTGATCCTTTCTTCCACTTGACTTAGTCTGCTACGGAACCCCTCTATTGAATTTTTCAGCTCAGTGTTGTATTCTCAATTGTCTGTTTTTCTGTTTGGTACTTATATATATATATATTTTATCTCCTTGTTAAACTCTCATTTTGTTATTCATTGTTATTTGATATCAGTCAACATCTTTATGACCATTATTTTGAACTCTTTATCAGGTAAATCACTTATCTCCATTTCATTAAGGTCTGTTTCTGGAATTCTTTTTTTTTTTTGGAATATAATTCCAAGTTTCTTCAGGTTTCTTTGCTTCACAGTTTCTGTGCATTAAGATAAAATACCTGCCTCTTCTAGTCTTGATAGAGTATTCTTCTGTAGGAGGTGAACCTTATTGTTCAGCTCACCCCTACATCTTTACTGTCTCTCAAATCTTTGTGATTGTCCAACCCACCTTCTTTGTTCCTAGTGGCTCCCAGTAATCTTGGGTATGCCAAGTGTTCCAAAAAGGAGGATCTAGTCAGTATCTAGATGCAGGATGACTGCTACCCTACCATATTGTATCAATTTTCAATTAAACAGGTAGACCTCTTTTAGGGAAAGGCTGAGGCCTGATGTTTGTTTGCTCCCTCTGTGTTGAGCCCCAGGAGATACCTGGTTAAGAAGTACTTGTTACATTCTACGGGACCTGGAATTTAAGTGCCAGTTCCTTTTAGAGACAGGCTATGAAGGTATGCATTCTCTGAATGGAATTTGCAAAAATCAGGGCAGCAGATGTTGCTCAGCAAGTTTCTGAATTTCTTTCAGAGGTAGTTGTTCAATGTATAGCTGTAGATTTGTGTATCTATGGGAGGAGATAAGTTCAGGAGTCTTCTATTTTATGTTGACATCTTGGACCAGAACCCCTGAATCCTGAATTCTTTTTGCTTATAATAGTTCTGGTTCTCTCAGTTTTTTTTTTTTATGTGAACAATCTTATAATCTGCAAATAATTATATTTTTTCTATTTTTATCTGCAAATAATTTTCTCCATTCCAATTATTATACGTACATTTCTCTATCACTGGTTGGCATTGGCAATCAACAGATTGTATCTCAGAACAATGTTAAATTGTTGAGGTGATCATGGATGATCTTGTCATCTTGTTTCTCACCTTCATGAGAATACTCCTAGTATTTCCTTATTAATCTAACTTTGGTATGGGGTGGCGAGAGGAGGTGGGAGAGAAGCCATATGAATTACTATATTATTTCAAAGAAGAAAAATCATTTCTGTATAATTTTATATCAGTAATAAGCATTGATCAAATATACAGCTTGGAAGTTTATTAAATTTGGAGTTTGAGTGGGACATCTGATTTGAAGTGAATCTTAGTTTCAGCATGCCAAATCTTTCATGTGTATAAAACTTATCCCTGTGCTTTATATCACTAGAGAACTAAGAGAATCCCTTGAAATATTACTCACTGCTTCACTTCCTCCCCAGCCAGTTGGTGAGGAGCACGTGCAGTGCTAAGGTAGAAAGGTTATTATCATAGAGAGCAAAGGCAAAGAAATGGTTGAAGGATGGTGTATTAGTTTTCGATTGCTGTTATAACAAATACCCACAAATTTAGGCTTGAAATAACACAAATTTATTTTCTTATAGTTCTGTAATTCAGAAGTCTGAAATGGGTCTCACTGGGCTAAAATCAAGCTGTTGGCAGGGCTTCAATCCTTTCTGGAGACTCTAGGGGAGAATCTGTTTCCTTTCTTGGTTCCAGCTTCTAGATGCTGTCCACATTTTTTGACTTATGTCCTCATCCATCTTCAAAGCCAGCAATGTAGTATATCTTTCTCTCTGCTTCCACTGTCAGATTTCTTTGATTCTATTCTTTTGCCTCCTCCTTCCACTTTTAAGGACTATTGTAACTACTATGGGACTACCTCGATATTAAAGCCAGCTGATCAGCATCCTCAATTCTGCTATACACGAAACATAACGTTTCCAGAGGATCTGGGTATTAAGACATCTTTGTGTGTGACTTTTCTGCTTACCACCACAGCTGGCACAAATTTAGGTAGGGTATAGGGGTTCTGAGTAGAGGAAACTACATGAGAAGAGGAGGTGGCCCAGCTCTGGTACATTGTGGACATACGGTAGCCATGTGGAGAGGCAAGTCAATACCTGTAGACCCTCCACTGTATTTTTTTTAGTTTATTAAAATTTATTGTTATGTAAAGTTATGTAAAGTTTATTAAAAATTTCCATCTTCACAGTATTTTAGGTTCACAAAATTATTGAGCATAAAGCATAGAGTTTGCATCTAGCCTCATCTTTCCCTTCCCCCCTCCATCAGCCTATGTAGAGAGAGTGGTTATGGTTCTTACCATCAATATTTGGGATGTGGTGGACATGATGCCTGAAACCTAGAACCTATCTGGTGTTTCCTATGTGGGCACCACTATCCTAATGGCCCAGGACACTTATCAAGGTCCCTAAACAGAGGACAGGTTCCTTAACAACCAGGGTGGGTGGAGGCAGTGATGCCAAAGAAAAAGTCACCAATATCAACATTAGTGAAGATCATTCCTATGGCACTGATGTCAATGTTTAAATAATACTTGTCAATGTTTTTTATAAGATAACGGCAGAACACAGTAATGACAAATAATTACATAATCACTGATGAGCCAAGGTCACATTCTGACTAAATTGAATGGTTTTGGCTTGGAACTGCTGTACAAGCCCCAAGTACTAATTGAAGGCTGAATTAGGCAAAAGAATGGAGTTTAAGAGGCTCAGGGTATAGTGGGAGAGACTTTGAGCTTGATCATACTCAGTGAAATATGCCAGAAAGAAAGAGAAAAATATTTAATGGTTTCATTTATAACAGGACTATAAGGACACCAAATAGGAGAGAGACACTCAGCGGGTGGGGGTTGGGGGGCGTGGGTTGGGGATGGTCTGCAAGGGGAGGGTAAGGGCACAAAATTGAGTGGAAAAGGACACAAGGGACCACGGAGATGGATCACAGGTGAATTGGTGGTGGGTTACCCAAGGGGAGTACAAAATGTAAAAGATATAAATAACAATGAAAAAATATATATTAAAAAAAAAAGTCAGATATAGAGAAGTTGAGGGCCTGACAGGGAATCAGCGATCCCAGATGGAAGGCCAAAGGGACAGTTCCTGTTTAGTGATTTGGTCCCATGTGGTTAGACAACAAGAAGGGGATAACTGGCTTCAACCAGCTGAAGCTAGCTGTCTTCATGGAGTCCTTGAGAATAATGTGTGGCAGTGAAACATCACAGAGTTCTGGGTCAAGTGCTGTCGTAGCAAACTCCAAGAGGTGTAATATTGGTTGCACCTGAACTTGATTGCTTTTACTATTGATTGAATGAATGAACTATTTTTTGCTACTTAGGTATTTTTATTGTAACTGTTTTTGTGGAGGGCCTTCCTGGCGGTGCAGCAGTTAAGCACCGTGCTGTGAAGCTGTTGGCAGCGGTGATGCGAGTTTGATGCCCGGCTGGGGAGAATCCCATGTGGCGCCGGCAGGCCTCTCCTGCCTCACCTGTTGCTCCCTTCAGCAGTGTATTTCTGTCAATCTGCCTGTTCTGCTCACCACTCTGTCTCTGGTGAACCCTCTCGCCACCTCATGCCTCTGGCCTATACCCCAGCTTGTATGTATAAATTAAAAAAAAATTTTTTGTGGAGAAGACTGTTTATGACGATATTTTGAACTTACATTCCTTTTGTCATTTCTGTCTCTGTTTACTTCTGATGCAGCTTGGCGACAGTGTGCTCTAAATGCTTTACTAAGTGTCTTTAGACTTTTTTCCTTTTTATTTCATAACCTTGTTATTGGGGGGAGAGGACCCCTGGGCTATACATTGAAAGAATATTAATAGTATGTTGTCAAACTTGATTATCTTGAGTTGCTCAATTGCCTTTGATCTCCAGAAATCTGCAAGATGCTAACTGTTTTATTAATTGTTCAAAGCCTTATTTTCCTTTCCAGTGACCTGTCAGAGCCCAAAAAGGAACAAATTATAGCTTCTTAGGCAAGCTTTAAGAGTCTTATTTATCGACATGTCAAAAGATTGTGGTTTTCACCAGTATTTCTGGGCTCTCGTTGTGAGGGTGTCAACTTCCACCGCGGTGCCTCTGTCTCTTTCTTGCATGGTGCCTCTGAGCAGGTCTGAATGCAGAGGGTCAGTGTAGGATATTCTGTTTTTTCTTGATTAAAACAATCAAATCACAACCAGCTTCTTACATGTGTGCTGGGCTTTAGCATTTCCAGAGCACCATTACACATAATATCTCATATTTGCTTCAAGTAGAGGAATCTCACTTGGTCCTCCTGGGGAGCATTAATACACATTAATATGTATGTAGTATGTATGCATACAGCTCTATAGCATTTGCATGATGATTTATAATTCACAAAACACTTACAGATATATCCTCTCAAGGAGAGAAAACTATTAGTGCTCCTGCTCCCTTGGGTATAAATAAATATTAAATTGGGCTTACTAGCACTGGGATTACTTATTCTGTTAAATTAGAACCTTAAAACTTGGACACCAGCACACATGCAGCTTCACTGAGGAATGTGGATTTGTGTGGGATGGATGGCATTATTCTGCTGTTACAACCCATCAGTCCTTTTGGAGTTTTCCCTTGATATGCTAAGATTTCTTGCAGCTGGGAGAACAGAATTTGAAGCAGCAGCTTTTTAGCCAATTGTCATTGCTCTACCTGGATTTCTTGCCCCAATTTCTTTTTCTTTCCTCCTATTTTTCCAGCCACAGGTACATAGCCATTCACTCTAGATACCAGGGAGCGCTTGGGAGTCAGATGCCTCGGGGATGTCTGCAGGGATCCCTTTCCTTCTCAGGCACCCTTTCTGAATTAAGTTCTATTTTGGGAATTTAGTTTTTCAGAGGTGTAAGCCACATAATTTCCTGGTATTTCTTTTTTAATGTCCTCAGGACTTGATGGAGATTGAAAGCACTATCAGATGCTGGCTCTGTTCACTTTCCTAGCTCACTTATGCTACTTCTTGGGGCTGCTGACCTGTATCAGACTCTGCTTTTTTTCTTCCTGGTTCCTGCTCTACATTCAGAGGCAAATTAATTTGATCTGTATGTCATTGAATGAGTGATAACAGCAATTATTCAATAAAGTGAGAATTATTTCAAACATATACTTTTCAGAGCCTAACACCACCTGTTCTACTCTCATAACTGTCTGATTTTAAGAAATTTTGATGCCCAATATCAAACACCTTAAACTGTACTTGTGGATAGCTTTAAGAAAATGTCCTCTGGTGGCGCAGCGGTTGAGCGCTGCACTGTGGAGCTGTTGGCAGTGGCGACGCGAGTTCGACGCCCTGCCAGGGAGAATCCCATATGGCGTGGCGGACCTCTCCTGCCTCACCCGCTGCTCCCCTTAGCAGTGTATTTCTTTCTGATCTGCCTGTTCTACACCCTGCTCTGTCTCTGGTGGACCCTCTAGCCGCCCCACGCCTCTGGCCTGTACCCCAGCTTGTATGTATAAATAAAAAATAAATCTTTAAAAAAAAAAAAGAAAATGTCCTCTGATCTACATTGTGCCTTCTTCCTTTTGGTAATAGACCTATATGAGTCCGAGTAGGCACATGACTCCCAGCTCTAAACTACAATTCCCGGTGTCCTTTGCTCTTTGTTTGGACATGTGACTGAACTTGGGCCAGTGGGATGTGAATGGGAGTGATGTGTGCAACCTCTGGGTTTCTATTTAAGGATGCTTGCTCTGATTTCTCTTTCCTCTCCCACCACCTGTGGAAAAGGCAAGGAATGGAGCATCCTGCAAACCACTTGTGGGCTATGGAGCTACTGTTCCTCATGCCCCACCTGCCTACATCCCCAAAGACAACTTGTATTGGCACATCAGCTTGTTCTGCTCCAGTTATTGTAACTGGTCTTCACCTTCATTCTTTCCTTTCTTTAATCTGTTCCCTAAATGGCTGTCAAATTTTAAAATGCTGCAGTTAAGTTTTAAAATCGCTGGCTTCCCAAGCACTTAAAATCCCAAACCCTTAGCATAGATAGAGATATCAGAATTTGTTTTGACAAAAACAATAGAAATTCTGACTAAAAATTATATAAACATTAAGACTTTGGCCTTTTCTTATAGTAGGAAATCTAGAGGGAGGTGCTGGCAGGCTTGAATTAGCAGCCTGATGATGTCAGAACTGTCGCCTTTGTTTTAGCTCTCTTGGTTTTCCCTCATAGTTATACAATGGCACAGGAGCTCCAGGCCTCACATCTTCTCACTTATCCAAATGCAGAAAGGGAAAAGGAGCACTTCTTTTTTTTTTTTTTTTTAATAGTGAGAAAAACCTTTCCCAGAACCCTCTGGTAGACTTCCCTCGGGTTCCTTTATCCAGACTGGATCACATGATGTAGCTATAGGTTGAGAAGTTGAGAGTGTATCATGAAAGGGAAACTCTACTTACGACACAGGGGAATAGGCATGATGTTAGGGCAGGTGGTGGAGTGTGGCTTCAGGACCCCTACATACTTCCTTGAAGCAAAAAATGTGACTGCAAGTTGAAATATAAAAATATTATTTCCTGTAACAATAATGTCCATTACAATTGTTACTTTAGAATTCTTACTGTTATGATTTATTGGTTGGAACACAACTGACCAAAACAACATATAATACAAAGTTTTAAAAATAAGGAATAAAGCAAGTTGTTTTATCTCAAGTTGATAATATATCCTAATGCTCTTAAAACACATACAGTGAAAATATTTTATTTATTGCTGGAATGGGATAGGGCTTACTTAGCTTCACTGCATTCTAATATTCATATTTGTAGGTTTAGGTGTTGAGTAATCATGCTTACAAAAATAAGGTGATAAAAAAATAAAGCCATTTAATAACTGCTAGTTTGATGGGATTGTTTGAATCCTTCTGCATTTGATAAAATCCACATGGTGGTCTGTAATAAAAATTATAAGGTTTGAGATGGTTGAGAGGCCTTTCTCTTGTAAAACTGGGAGAAAGGGCAGAGATAAGTTGAGAGCTGAAGACTGATTCCCTTAAAAGCATGCATGCCCAGTGGTCCTCTGGGGAAGTATTTGGGGACCCCAATGAGACATGTACTCTAGATAAAAGACCACATATGAAAGCCTTTTGTGTGCTATAAAGAATAAGTGGCATTATTAGTAACATATTCCTTAAAGCATGCTTGTGATGACAGCCCACAAAGAAAGATAAAAAAGGCTCTAAGTATTTCATGTTCTAAGTCCTGAAGCTACACACTGTTTAGCAAGCCACCCCTTCACTGAACTTGCTGGGAACATCTCCCCCATATAAAAGGAGGCTAGAGGAAGGGAGTAAGAGGTTGCTTTTTCTGGGGGGGAGGGCAGTTGTGTGTGAGAGGCTACCCTCCTGTCGTCCTGCTCTCCCGCAGTGTTTGCTGGCCAGGTGTGGTCTGTGTGAAAGAAAGAAAAGCCCTGGGTGTAGCCACTATTTTCCCCTTGTGGTGTCCATTTTAGGACATATAGAAGTTGTAATCGGCCTGGTGTTCAGCCCAGGAGGCCAGACAAAACTGGGGTCTGAAGCCTTGCTGGGTAGCAGAGTGGGGCAAAGATGCTTGTCTGGTTGTGTAAAGTCACCAATAGGAACCGTCAGGCCCCAGGGTCAGTGTGAATGGTGGGGAACTGCTTGTGGATTTATCCTCTGGTAGAAGGGCTTGGAAGGGACCAGAAGTTAGACTGGTGATAGTGATCAGTGAAGGGGGGTGAGCAGCCTCAGTCCAGCCGCCATGTATATGCTGAGGTTGGAAATATTTGACCTTCCAACTCCTCACTGTCGCGACACCTGAAGAGCAGGCCAGGAAAGCAGACAGGATTGTGGGTCATATACTTCCCTCTGTCTGTTTTACTCAGTTCTATTCTGCTAGGATTAGCTTTAGACAACTGCATGTTCACTGACATCACCTTGGTAACTTGAAATCCCCCATAGTGGGAATATTTACTCCACAAGAATCAGCAAGAACTTTCAGCCAGCCCCACCCTTCCTATCCAGGCTGAGACAGGTGTCGAGGTGTTTGGCATCTACCAGCAAACCACTGACTACAAGGCCCTGTGATCAGAATGCTAGGGCCTTACTCAAGCCTTAGCTTGAGTAACTGAAATCAGACTATATTAGTAATAGAAAGCGATGGAAAAGCTATTAAATGGAACCAAATGTCCTTAAAGGAGGCTACTACCAAACAGTAGAGTAAAATTTTGTGAAGCATAATGGTCCATTTGAAAAGTCTGTTTCATTCTTGTATTTCACAAACTGAATCTCCTCACCCAAATTGTAAACCTCAGCACAACTACAGGTATTAGGAAGTTACCATTTTTATCAAAAGCTGCTGAACACGGTACAGTGCTGATGGCTTCAGGAATTGGACCTGACGTGATCCAGCTGACTCTAAGTATCTTCTGCTTGGATTTGAGCTGCTGTGGTCTCTTGTCCACAAGGCAGGGCTGATGGGGTTAGAAGCCTTGTCTTGTTCCGGCAGGGGTCCTCCCTCCCTGCCTGGGCAGAGGCAGGGGTAGGGGTGGGGAGAGGTGGACTCTTGCCTTGGCCAGGCTGGTTTGGGCTCCAGAAGCAGATTCTGCAGAGGGGTCAGGCTCACCCTCCCTCCTGTTCGAAGGCCATTTCTAAGGCTGAGCAGCTGTGCAGAGAATTAGTTCTTTTGCAGAACAGAATCCTTCGATGAGACTAATTGTTTTTATAATAGGACTTTCACAGGAAGAGGGAAAAAACCTCTCTCATAAAAGTAAATGAATTCTCTGCTCAGAATGCACATCTTCTGCCCAGCAGGTACCGACTTGCAGATGGTGTTTTTACATTCCCAACTGGGTATTTAATGAAGAAGCAAAAGTGTCTCACTTCCCACTCCTCTCCTTGCAATGAACACTCGCGGTGCCTGTCGCTATTCTTCGAGATTTACTTTGAGGAAAAAAAATCTACCTTAAGCAAAGGTAAGACACATTGCCCCGAGTTTCTGACAGGAGGAAGGGCAACGGGCAAAGTGCAAAAGTGATGGGGCATGACCTGGGATTCCTGCTTCTTGCTGTTTACCCAAATGCATTGAAAACACCCTCCACACAAAAGCCTGCTCAATTTTGCTGTGAATCTAAATTTGCTAAAATCTATTTAACAAAAGTGATTGACCAGTTGAATCTGTCCCTGTTCATTAAATAATCGTGTCCCTAGAAATCCTAGCCAATAGACTTCTGTTTATAACTCATTACCCCAAACTGGGTCACATGACCACCCCAGGCTGCAAGGGAGTGACTGTTAATTGTGGGGGAGTACATTTCTCCTAGTGTCATTTCAACATAATTGACATAGGGCTCTGTATAAGGTATAGTACATAATAACGTGACATATATTCATTGTGAAATGATGCCACGGTAAATTTATTTACAGTCCATGTCCTCATACGGTTACAAGACAATTTTTTAATTGTGAGAATATTTAGAATTTACTTTTTCAGTGACATTCAAAAATGCATAGAGCAGAATTACGATGTTGTATATTATATCCTCAGTGTTTTAAAACTAGAAGTTCCTATCTTTGACTACCTTCATCTAGCCACTAACCTGCTTGTCCCCTTCCACACACTCCCCACTACTGGAAGCCATAAATCTGATCTCTTCTTCTAAGTTTGATTTGCTTTGTTCTTTTTTTCTCTTTAAGATTCCACATTTAAATGAGATCATATGGTATTTGATTAACTCTGACTTATTTCACTTAGCATAATGCCATGAGGTCCATCTTTGTTGTCGCAAATGGCAGGAGTTCCTTTTTTACATTTCTGGGGTGTGTGCGAGTATGAGTGTATTACATTTCTTTATTCATCTGTTGATGGACACTTAGTTTGTTTCCATCTCTCTCTTTTCACATTATGTTTATTGAGGTAAAGTAGGTTTACATCATTATATCTGCTTTGGGGGTTATGGGTTTAAACCTCTACAAATGTATATTTTCACATCCTGCCCACCACTAGTGCCCCAATAATCCTCCACTATGGGCCCCTGCCCTCCACCACCTGCCCTCCACCTCACTCCTCTTCTGGTTGTCTCAGTTATGCAGTCAGATATCAAGAGTTATTATTGGTTTGGTTTTGACTGACCCTTTATGTTTCTATATTGCACATGTGAGTGAGACCATCTGGTATTTGTCTTTCTCCTTCTGACTTATTTCACCCAGCATTAGCCACTCAAGTCCCACTCTGTTGTCATAAATGGCAAGAGTTCAGCCTCTTTTATAGCTGAGTAGTGTTCCATAGTGTATAGATATACCACATTTCTTCTGATCTACTACTCTGCTTCCATAAGTTAGCTATGGACTATAATGAACAGAGGACTACATATATCCCTTCAATTTAGTGTTTTTGCATTCTTTGGATAGATACTTGGGAATGAAATTTCTGGGTCATGTGGCAGATGATATTTAATATCTCAAGAAACCTCCCTACTGTGTTCCTTAGGAACTGGATCTGTTTACATCCCCACCAACAGTGTCTGAGGGTTCCTTTTTCCACATCCTCACCAACATTTGTTGTTTCTGGTCTTCTTGGTGTGGGCCATTCTCATGGCTATGAGATGATATCTCATTGTGATTTCCCTGACAATAAACGATGATGAATAGTTTTTCATGTGCCTGTTGGTCATCTCTTCTTTGGAGAAGAGCCCATTTAGCTCTTCTGTCCATTTTTTTTCATTGGGTTAATTGGTTTCTTTTTGTTGAGTCACATGAGTTCTATATATGTTTCCATGTCTTGGCTATTGTGAATTAAACTGCAATGAACATGGAAGTATAGATATATCTTCCACAAAGTGATTTCATTTCCATTGGATAAATACCCAGAAATGGGGATTACTGGATCACATGGTAGTACTGGTTTTAATTTTTTGAGGATCCTCAGTACTGTTTTTCACAGTGACTGTACTAATTCACATTTACCACCAGCAGCAACAGTGAGGTTTTGCGGAAGCTGCACGCTGTTGAAGTCTGAGAGTGACTTCCAAACACAAAATGCCTACCCCAACCCTTTGGCCCTCCAGTAGATCCACAAGTCAACAATTTCCTTCACAAATTCTGACTGTTTAAGCAAGCTTTGTTATTCATAACCCTGTCTGGCATAATCTCTAGCCTTTCTTCCTTAAGCTACTGTCCAAAATATAAGACTCTTTGGACTCTGTCTTCCATGTTCTCATGACCATTTTATGGTAAGTTCCTGCAACTTCAGACCCTCTTACTGGAGTGGATGCAGCGGATGTGGTCTTTCTTCTCTGTCCCCCATACCTTAAGGTTAGCATGGGGAAGAGTTCCAGAATCTCTGGACCTACTTTTCTATCTACCTTTGTGGTGACGGATGTGCCTTACAAGTTCAAACCATCTGGTCATATCTTTCATCTATCACATCTTAAGGCCTCAGCTTCCAGAGATTGTGCACAACTCTGTTTATTTGGCCCTTCCGTGGGCTGCCACAATGTTTGATCATTTTATCCAACCAAATTCCATTCCCCCAAGGACCAGCTCTCAGATCATATTTCCTTATACTTGAAAACTGAGTCTAGTGCCATGCTCTGCACATGGCAGACCCTTTGTAAAAGCTTATTTAATACTACTTTTAGTAGATCTGAATTTTTTTGTTCATTCTCTTCTTTTTACAGTTTCCATAATATAAGTCTTACCTTTCCAAGAAAAACATTTCCAAAATATATTTTCCAGACTCCCAGGTGCTGCCATTTTATTTCAAGTCTGCTAATTGGTTGCACTCACACAAGACATGGATGGGGAGTGAGCAGGGGCGGGTAGTGCAGGGACATGATCTCCTGGCAGGCCTGGTAGCGGAGGCCGATGGTTCTCCTGGGCCAGCGTTAGTAGAGAACCTGCTGTCCTGTCCCAGGCACGCTCCGCACCAGTGCCAGGTCAGCCAGGGCAGCAGTGGTGTTTCTGCTCGGATGCCTAACTGCAGAGTGGCTTTGTCCCTGGCTCTGTGGCAGTCCAGCCAGGGTCCCTGCCCCTTGCAGGGGCTCTGGGATCTACCTGGCCTCCTTTCACCAATTTCTTTCTAGATTCAACTAGAAGACTGGATGTTGTTGTTCACAGCTAAGAACTGCTTCCAACCAAGAGGTGGGGCAGTGCAGTGTGTGGTAATGATTAAAACATGGTCTTTGGAATCAGGCAGACCTGGGTTTGAAACTTGACCAGCTGTTAACTAGTTGTATGCCATGGGACAGTTTACTTAATCTCACCATGAATAAAATAAGTAAAAGATGACCAATCACTGCCTTGTTCAGAGGATTGAGAAGAAAACATTGGGAAAGCACTTAGCACAATTGCCGACATATAATCGATACTCAGTAAGTGAAAGTGTGCCTGTTCCAGTGAGGCACCCATGCATTCCCTTTTTAAATCTATCAGATGATTTTAGATTTTTATATCATAAAAATGCAAAATAAAAGGCTGGAAATGGCTGGAGATGAGACCTTCTGTTTGCTGCAGAGGCGGTTTTCCCATCTGTCCTCTTCCACAGGTCACTTGGAATCCTCTGGAAGCCAGCACACTCCTTCAGAACATGATGTGGTCTCTACACTGGTCATTGGGCTGAATTAGGCTAATGCTGCTATAACCCTGAAAATATTGATTTGTATGGGACAGAGGTGGAAGTAATAAAAATGATTAGAAGCAGGTATGATTCCACCAACACTTTTGCAAAGGTGTCACTTCATCCCATGAAATATAAAAATAGCTTCTGCTCAATTTATCTTTGTTCTTTAATCATACAAATCATACATTTTTCCTTAATGTTTAAATCTTTCATCCTGGCTTCCTACTCCATTTGGTCCAAATATCCTCTTCGGTTATTTCTGGTTCAGCTGCTTAGAACATGCTGATTTACAGTGCTTTGCTAGAGATATGTGGTAGGGGAGGGAGCTGCCAAATGCAGTGGAAGACATTTGCAATTCAGCAGAGTGGCCTTAACGATGGTGCCATCTTTGTGCTGTCTAGAGATGATGTGATGCAGGAGGGAATCTCAGAGTGTGATTAAAAGAACAGACAAAAATGCAGACAGGCAGGGTGGCTGCACTGAAGATCCTTTATTTGTTATATATTAAAAAAAAATACCCACTTTCCCAAATTGATTGTGCCTAGCTGGAGAAAAGCTGGACACACTGCGATAGCCCGAAGGAACTGTGTGACAAACTTTATGTAAATGACCCTTATTCAATAGTGAAATCCATGGTGGAGTCGGGAGACTCATTTACCTGCATGCTCCAGAGGTCCCATGCTCATTGCTTTGTTCTGACGACCCCTGGGCTCAACCTCATCCTCCCAGCCCTCTATTCTTTTCTATTCCATTCCCCTTCCTAATTCCAAAGTTAGCATTATATATAAATATGCTCATATAAAATATATGTATTTGCTCATAGTACAAATTAATATTTTGTCTTTAAAATTTCACAACAACCCTTGGCTTAGTTGAAATGTCATAGATCTGGCTTTTATAAACTGTCTGATCGTGCATACATTATTATTTTCTGTGCCTGGTTGCTCTTATTTGTGCTGAGTTTTAAAACATCTGTTCTTCATGGTCTCTATGGGGTATTGCGGAAATGTAAGTCTTCCCTCCCTGCTTTAAACTGAGAGGGTGCAGAGTCCTCTAACAGTACAGAAGGCACAAGATTGAACACTGGGGCACCACACCAAGGCTCACCCCCACTCCCTGAGGACCACAGCAGTAGGAGCTCTGTAGAAGCCATCAGTTTCTTCCATTCTTTTTGTTCTGACTCTGTCTTCTGCTGCCAACATCAGAATGGGAAGAATTTGTCACCTGCCTGGGAATGGGTTAGGCAGAAACATTCTATAATAGCCTCAATTCAGAGTACACACACACACACACACACACACACACACACACACACACACATTTTTTTTTCTCTTCCCAGTAGTATTCCATTGTGTATATACCACATCTTTATCAACCTGTCTGTTTTGGGGCACTTGTTTTTCCCATTTCTTGGCTAATGTAAATAGTACTGCAATGAACGTAAGAGTGCAGGTTTTCTTTCAAATTAGTGTTTATATGTTCTTTAGGTAGAGTAAGGGTGGAATGTCTGGATCTTATGGTAGATAAATTTTTAGTATTTTGAGAAATCTCCCTACTATTTTCCATAGGGGCTACATCCATTTATATTCCCCCCAAAAGTGCACAAGTGTTCTTTCTCTTGTACACACATCTTCGCCAATACTTGTTGTTTCTGGCCTTTTTGATTTGGACCATTCTCGTTGTGGTTTTATTTGCATTTCCTTGACAATAAGTGATCATGAGCATTTTTTCATGAGTCTATTGACCATCTGTATGTCTTTTTTGGAGAGATGCTCATTTAGCTCCTCTACCCATTTTTAAATTGGATTATTTGTTTTCTTTTTGTTGAGTTGTATGTGTTCTTTATAGATCTTGGATATCAGCCCCTTTTCAAATGTATGACATGCAAATATTTCCACCTACTTAGTAGGGTGTCCTTATTTTAGTGAGAGTTTACTTTGCTGTGCTTTCTTAATTTGATATAGTCCCATTTGTTTACATCCTCTTTTGTTTCTCTTGCTTTTGGAGACAAATCCACAAAGACATCACTGAAGCCTATATTGTGGAATGTTTAGCCTACATTTTCTTCTATGTATTTTGTACTTTCAGGGCCTACATCCAATTCTTTTATCCATGTTGAGTTAAGTGTGTGTGTGTGTGTGTGTGTGTGTGTGTGTGTGTGTGTGTGTGTGTATGGTGAGAAGGAAGTCTAACTTCCTTCTTTTGCATGTGGCTGTCCAGTTTTCCCAGCACCATTTGTTGAAGAGGCTTTCTCCAGTGTATACTCTTGGCTCATTTGTTGTAGATTAATTGTCCATATAGATGTGGATTTATTTCTGGGCTCTCAATTCTAGTCTGTCGGTTAGTGTATTCTGTTTTTGTTCAGCACTATACTATTTTGATTACTATTGATTTGTAGATTAGTTTGAAGTCTGAGAGTGTGATATCACTGTTACTCCTTTTTTTTTTTCTTCCAAGATTGCTTTGGCTATTTGGGGCCTTTTGTGATTCCATATAAATTTCAATAATGTTTGCTCGAAAGCCATTGAAACGTTTATTGGGATTGCATTGAATCTATTTGTTGCTTTGGGTAAGATGGACATTTTAATGATGCTCTTCTAATCCATGAGCAGGGAATAACTTTCCATTTCTTTGTGTCTATTTCTCTTAAAGTGTCTTTTAACTTTAACTGTATAGGTCCTTCATCTCCTTTGTTAACTTTACTCCTAGGTACTTTTTTTTTTATTGTAACTGGGATTGTTTTCTTAATTTATTCTCTTCTAGTTCATCATTTGCATATAAGAGCACATATGATTTTTGTCAATTGATTTTGTGACCTACTGTTTAGATCAACTGATTTGTTTCAATTAGTTTTTTAGTGGATTCTTTAGGGTTTTCTATGTATATTTTGATATCATCTGCAAACAGTGATAGTTTTATTTTTCTGTCCCAATTTGGACTCCTGTAACATATTTCTCTTGCCTAAGTGCTCTAGCTAGGACTTTCAACACTATTTTGAATAGTAGTGGTGAAAGTGGACATCTTTGTCTTGTATCATATCTTAGTGGGAAAACTTTTCACCACTGAGAAGGTTAGCTGTGGGTTTGCCATATATGACTTTGATTATGTTGAGTAATATTCCATATAGTCCCACTTTTGAAGCATTTTTCCACAATTGGATATTGAATCTTATGCAATCTCAACATCTATTAATATGACTATATGCTTTTATCTCATTTTGTTGATGTGGTGAATTAGGTTGATTGATTTTCAGATGTTGAATCATTCTTGCTTCCCTGGAATAAATCCCACTTGAGGACCTTCCTTTTTAAAAGGAGACATTTTTCTCTATAGACTTTATTAATGACCATAATTAAGTAAGAGGGGAAACCTTTTAGTAGAATCTGCTTATAACTTCTGAAATCTGAATTTAGTCTTAAAGAGTTATCTGCTACTACCAGAATTTTACTATCATCAGATTCATTTAGGTATTGTTTTTTAAAAAAAATATTTAGTATTGAGGATTGTGCTTACAATGAAATATGTGAATAAGTAGATAAAATACATTAACATTTTATTAACAAAATGATAAGTGATGATAAAAGAAAAAATAATTGTAATACTGGATATTTCTAATTTAATCCTGTTTTGGGGAAGCTAGACTTAAATTTTTCTGCTTGAAAGGACTTTCTCATAATTTATTCTTAATGTTGTACCCTTCTTCCAAACCCAGCTCAGTTGTTACTGCTTTTTCAGGAATGAGCTCTCAATTCTCTACAAGAGTGTTCATATCACTTGTCACACACCTAACTCTTCTAGATATTTGAGTTTTGTTTTACTGCACCTGCTGCTTTGTAAATTCCTTAAGGGAGAGTTCACCTTGTATAATACTTCACATACCCTCATGCAACTTAACAGTACTCAGTAAATTTATTTAAATAATAAGTGAATACCATTTGCCAGCTGTGTAATTTAGGGAGCTTTCTTAGTCTGTTTTCTTCTTTGTGTGTAAAATGGTGAGAAGTACCTCATACATTCAAGAGCAAATGAGAACTTGGGTATAAAGTACTTAGCACAAAGCCTGGCACACTGACTTTTCAGTAAATGTCAGCTTTTAGTTTATCAATACTAACATAGGATGTATTTTTCAGGTGGTTTCTTTGTGACCAAGGGCATAATGGTGGTAACTGAAGGATAGATATAATCTATAGTAACTAATAAAAACAAAGTAACAGCAATAAAGCTAGAGTAATTTCAACTGGTAAATGTTTCAAGTTCTGGCTACAATAATGGGTAGATTTCCATAAGGGCCGGATGTACTCTCAAGTATACATTCAGCATATAAAAATACAACTCAATCTCATCATAAATTTGATCTACTCTCAAGATAACCATATCCATTATCAAATGTATGCATATTGTGCTGGCCTCCCTGTGATAGAGCGTGCCTTTGGTGGGTACTTTGGATGGCCTGTTGCTTTAAAAGGACTCTCTAAGGAAGGCAATGTTACCACCTGATTTATGCCTGAGTCCAATTTCCTATAACAAGCAGAGACCCCAGCAATCACTCTGTGACTCTCAGGTCAACAGCCTAGTTAGGTTTGGTCCGTGTCTATTGACAACTATTATTGAGGCCATTTTTTCCACTTAACATTCTTTTTCCAAAGTTAGAGTTGGATCAAGTATTTCTCATCTTCCTGTTCTCCACCTTTTCCAGTTTGACTACAGCTATTTTGTATCCCTTTGTCCAGCATCATGAATTTTTATTCTTCTGCCGGATCAAACATGAGCATGTGCTCTTCCAGGAAGCTTCCCTGGCTCCCCAGCAAGAGTTCACTGCCCCTGCCCCCAGCTCTGGGCAACACAGGATCACTCTTATTTGTATCATTGCTACGACCCTATTTTGGGGGAAGTTTCTACAGTAAACTGTGAACCAATAAAAGGTATGGATCTGTTTTTGATAGTTTTTACGTAAATGCATGTAACAGGAAGGTTTGGGGACAGTGGGATAACCTTGAGGGCCAGCTTTGTGACCTTTGAGCCTGCGCATCACCCTCAGGACCAGAGTTCTACTCCACTGACCACAAAGGCCACCGCCATGGACCAGCCCCGGCCCCTCCCCTGATTTCCAGTACAGCACAAGCCCACGTTAGTATGTGACCCCTGAGGAGCATGTGGGAGCCCTGCTGCAGGCGAGGATTGAGTTCTTTATGGGAGCAGCAGGCACGTGCTTTGGGAGATACCACCTGAACTGTAGACCTGACAGAGCATGGACTACAGGACTGAGGACTAAAATCATCCAATATCTGATATACTCATTTGTGCAAGCACGCCGGCATTTATCCCTTTGACAGTATTTATGGAGCGCCGGGCAGACCCTATGGACAGTAGTATGTGATCAGGCAGCCTCTGCCATCAAGGAGGGTGTTTTAGTCCGGGTACCTGGTAATCAATGTGATAACCAGGAACAGACACCTATACATTGTGATCAGTAGAAAAGGCCAGAGGCTGAAATGGAGAACAAGGAGTAGAGGGGGAAGGGAATGGATGTGTGTTTGGGGTAGATAGATATAGACAGGCAGTCAAGGGAGGCCTTTTAGATGATGTTGAAACTGAGACCAAAGAATCAGAAGAGACATGGGAGCAAAGAGGAGAGAGGAGCAGCCCGGACAGTGGGGATTGCATGCGTAAGTCAGGGCTGCTGGGCAAGCTGAGGAAGTGTGTGGGAGGGCAGCGCAGTGGCAGCGTGGTGGGAGGGGGAGCACACGCTGGTAGAGAGCGGCAGATCGGCTGGGTTTTGTGGCCTGGGGACAGGCAATTGTTTAGCTCAAGGAAATTGAAAACTGATGAAGGTTTTTAAGTGGGAGAGTGAGTGATTCCACAGCCTCTCCTTCTTTTTTGTATTCCCCCTGTTGGGTGTCTGCAGCATCTTTCATTGTACAGCAGCAGGTTCCTCACTGCATGCTTTCAGGTGGAGGCAAAGCTCTGGTTATTCTTGCAGGGAAGACCAGGGCTTCGAGGGTAGAAAGTCAGTAGCACCCTTTGGAACAGGCTGACTGCACCCCTCCTTGGCCATGCCCCTCCTTGATCATCCATTGCTGGGCTACAGTCCCACCTTCCCAGTAACCTACCATTGGAGAGTCTGCTGTTTTCTATTGGATTTTAAAAATAAGTAATTAACATACAGCCCATGCATGGACATGAGCTAATGCAAAGCCAACAGCAGTCTGGGGAGTTCCAGGGTGCTGCGGCAGCTGAGAGATTCTTGGTACTCAGACCTCCTGAGAGGCACCCAAAGCCCATTCTGTTACCCACACAGCTTTAGAGTTGAGGAAGGCCAGGGTGAAGGATATTTTTAAAAGCATCAATGGAAATGGTTTTCAGTCTGAGGAAAAGAACAGGTCAAATACCTGAAGCCCGGCCCTCCTCCCGAAAGGCTGTAATTCTGACCTGTCAAACACTGAAGAGCAAATGAACACATCCTCGCCATTTCAGTGTTCCTCTCAAACACATGGATTTAAGCCAGCTGAGTTTGGGATCTGTTCAGTTTGTGCTTTTGCCAAGAGTTTTGTGGGTGTAAAGTTTAAAAATAGCTATGTACACATGGGATGTCTGTAGGGAAATGTGGGTAAATGCTGGGTTGGAAAAGGTTCCGTGAGCAAGTGCCCTCAATGTGTAGCCCCAACATTTGTAAAAATGAGAAACATTTTAGAGATCAGAGTGACAACTGCATCTTGCTCGTGGTCCAAAGCAGGGCACATGTGGATACAAATTGGGTGTGGATAGAGCTATTCAGAAATAGTGTGTGCTTGTGTGTGTGTGTGTGTGTGAATTAAAGTCCAGAAAAAATTAAACTTTAGAGAGAGCTGAGGGAATGACAGGGAAAACAAATTTCATATGGACAGACTAGAAGTCAGGATCCTCCCGTGAGGAAGTGTGAAGGCAGGTAGAAACCGAGACCCCTGAGCGTTCGGGGCTGGGTCTAGGGACTTGCTCTGGAGCCGCCTTGTGAGTTTCCTCCCAGCACAGTTTCTCCCTCTCAGCCCTAGGGCATTTAGATGGCGTCATCATGAGGAGGGCAGCAGTTGGGGTCAGGGGCCTGGACTCAGGAATCTGAAGTTGGGGATTTATCACGAAACGAGCACCAGCAGGGTCAGCCAAGCAGCCGCGCCTCGGCAGACACACACTTGCACACTCCTTTGTTGAGCTTTTATTTTGGACTATGGACTGCTCTACAATTTGCCTGGATGGATAAACCTTGTACCTAAACATCTACAAGACTAAGGTTACAGAGTCTGTCCTGAGTCAAGGACAAGCAGTGCTTGCTCTTTACTGCGGCAGGGCCGCGCTCCCAGCAGCCATCACTCGGAATCTGCTGAGGGAGCAGTGTTTGCACTGGGCTTGGCTGGAGTGGCAGGACCTTGACCCAGAGAACTGGACTAGCCTGAGCTTCGGCCCTGCAGGTGGGGAGCATGGTCTGTCTTTAGTGAAGAGTGATGCCCTGTTTGACTGGAGTGTAGACTTGTAAGTGCAAAGATGGGAAGGGGATTGGGCCAGGTGGTGAAGGCCTGGAGGCTGTATCTGGAGAGAGAGCTATGGCAGGGTTTTGAGTAGGAGGGTATATAAAGCACCTAAGAACACTGGCAGGTTTTTTTAATTTTTAAAGATTTATTTATGCATAAAAGGAACCGGGGTGTAGGGCAGAGGGGGGTGTGTGTGTGTGTGTGTGTGTGTGTGTATGTGTGTGTGTGTAAGGGTGAGAGGATTCACCAGAGACACAGTGGGGAGCAGAACGGCAGATCTACTGAAGTACACTACTGAGGGGAGCAGCGGGCAAGGCAGGAGAGGTCTGCTGCGCCATGTGGGTTATCTCCCTGCTGGGGATCGAACTCATGTTGCTGTGATTGGCAATAGTGTCATAGAGCTGCATCTTTAACCCCTGCGCCACCAAGGAGGCCCAGAACATTGGCAGTTTTATGTAGATGGACAGGAATGGGCAACATTGGGGCCATGAAGACCACGTGGGTATCAATGGCCATAGCCTAAGAGAGTAATTACATAGCTGATAAAGACATTGTAAGGTGGGCCAGACTCTCAGAAAACAAATGAAAGGGCCTCCCAGAAATTCATTTTCTTTAAATCAAACTAATTCTGATTGAAAGTAGTCATCCTGTGTATCACTGGAAAACTCCCTTGTGGTCATAAATTGAAAGCCTCTTTTTCCTTTAAAAGGGAAATGACAAGAGTCTAAGAGAGTTATATGAAAGGTTAAAAGGTCAATCTCTTGAAGTCATACTGCTGACAACCTTGCTCTCCAGACTGGTAGTCCAGGAGGTCAGTTTCTGTCCACAAAGACAGATATTCTGATAGGGGAAGTGAATATTTGAATTTCCTTACTGTACAGATGAGACTGAGCGACAGAAGGCTATGGAACGTGTCCAAGTTCGCTCTCATTGCTGGTCTATACCACACACATAGCTCAGGCTAGAGGGGAGTGACACAGTGAAGCACATAAAACCTGGAGAAGATGAATAAACAGAAACAAATTGAGAACTCTCGAGTGGGTGTGTTTTTCTGGTTTTCTTTTTTATTTTCAAATTACAAAATTAACAAATGTTTGTCAAAGAAAACATGTCAAATATCACAGGGAAAATGAAACAGAAAAAATCATGATACTATGACCCAAAAGCAAACTCTGTTATACTTTGACATAAGTCTTTGCAATCTATTTTTCTTTGCTTTGTTTTACATATACACATGTATACAGTGCTCGTGATCATATATATATATATGTATATAGTACATATCTACATTATATATAGGCACATGTATGGTCATATTTATATATATTTTTTGGCTTAAAGTTATATCAAACTTTCCCTTTGTCATTAAAAATTATTTAGAGCATTTTCATGATTGTATAATATTCCAGCTCCTTTTCTTTCTTAATTTACTAATTTACTATGCCTTCAGGTGGTCCCCCAGTGGTTTGCTATCATCAGTTGTACTGTGACAAATAGATGTTTATGTTTTCACCTTGATTTTGGATAACTTTCTTGGAATAGAGTCTTGGAAAATGAATGAAAAGGGATAAAAATGTTAAAGGCTATTGATATATATTGCCACACTTCTTTCCATAAAATTCAAACCAATCACTGCTAAGAATCACGTATAACTTAAATTATTATTTTCTAAACTTTTGCTAGTTTGAGAGGTAGAAATGATCTCTCACTGTGCCAGGCTTTGCCTATTGAGCTCACTCATTCCTTAGAACAGCCCTATGAAGAAGGCCTGATCCTCAACATATTATTAATCCTGACGTTGAGTTTCTTGCTATCTGCTTAGCTTTTGCCCCTGAGATGAGTGCCTTTTTGCCTCACCCTAGACTCAGTTCTGATTTGTGCCACTTTACAAATGAGAAAACTTTACAATTGAGAAATAAGTTGTCTTGATTAGGGTCACACAGTCACTCTGTCCTAGTGATGCAGTCAAATCTATATTTGTGTTTCTACTAGACTGTCTCCTCCTAGACTGTCAAGGAGGTGCTTCACTCCTTGTTGCGATGTGAATGATGAGGAAAAAGGAGCACTAACTTTGCAGGCACTCCAGAGGAGAAGGGCTGGTCCTCCCCAGTGAGCAAGTACATGGTGGTAATGTGGTGCGGGTCGAACTGACTTGGAGTCACAGGGAAACCAGTGTTGTGCGTTGTGAGGTATGTTGCAGGCAACTGAAAATCCCGGTCTGGCCTGCAGGAAGGAGTGTGACCGAAAGTGAGAGAGGCAAGACTTGGCATGTAGGACAGGAGAGGAAGGCCGGGGCATGCCTAATTGAATGTTCTAATTGAACGATGATTGACTCTGAAAGCGAAGGCCAGGTTAGACTAGCACAGACTGGTGACGAAATGGAGCTCCCGGGGACGGTACATCTAGCTGTGGCAGTTCTGAACCTGCAACCAGGCAGCCAAGGGTGTCCATTCCCACAGCAGCAGCCAGTTCACTGTGCCCAGCCAGGGCAAAGCTAGGCAGAGGAGACGCTCCTGGGAAGTGGGGGCAGTGCTGGGGGCTCTGACACTGACCAGAGAGCAAAGGGGTCACAACTGGTCTGCAGAGCCAGCTCAGGTGGTGAACAAGGGGCCAGACTGCTGCTGAGCTGGTGGCCAGGGAGAACTCCAGAGTCCCTGGCATGGGGTGATTTTCTTGTGTTGGGCACAGGAGGCTCATCTTGCAGGAAGTAAAATGTAATTCTTAGAGTGGACACAGGATGGGGAGTTTTCCCTGCTGCACAAATGAGTCCAGCCTGTTGTGCCGGGTTATATTCTCAGTCTTCATGCCACCTCCCAGGGCACAGCTCCTGGCAGCCTCTCCATTCTATTTGGTTTCCTTTTGCTGATTAGAACCAGACATAACTTATATGATGGAGCCTGAGGAGGTAGCAGACTGCTCCTGGCCAGGCAAGGTTAGTTTCTGAAAGTGGTGTGAGTGAGGGTGGTTGAGGTTGCATTTGGTGAAGTGGAACCGACTTGGACAGTTGTAGCCAGTAAGGGTTGAGTGAAAGTTGGGCTAGTATCATGAAGGGGTGGCGTGAGCGGGGTGACTCTGCACTGTGTGTGGTCAGGCAACTGGGGGGTGAAAACAGAAGGGCTCAGGGCCTGGTAGATGAGGCACAGGCCGGAGGGAAGGGGAACTGATGCTGCAGAGGCAGCAGCGAGAGGCCCAGCCTGGGGCTCCTGGTGCAGCAGGCAGTCTGGAAGCCAGAAGGGATGAGGAGGTGAGTGTGGGTGGGGAGTGCATGGGCAAAGCGAGAGCAGGGAGAAGGTAGGGCGGGCTTCACAGGCCGGGCGGATTAGTAGGAGGGAGCAAGAAGGAGGTGGTTAGGGAAGGGAAGCGCAGGGCTAGAGATCTGGGGGAGGAAGTAACTTCCAGTGCCCACACCCAGGTCTGGCTTTCCTGGCAGTGGATAGACATGGAAGAAAGAGATGAATCAGGGAGGCTAAATATAGTGCCAAGATGACTTCCTGTCGGTAGAATTCTGTACAGAGAGATGGCTGAGAGGTGGTGGTACGATAGCTGACGGTGAAGAGCATTTGATGCCAAATCTATTCTGCTCTCCCCTGCACCAGGGAGGCTGTGGAGGAGGTTGGAGCCTGTGAGACAAAGCATGTGGCCATTCCTTAGCATAAGTGAAGAAAAAGAACATCAACCTGTGTTAAATACCTGCCTTGTAGGCTGTATATATAATTTCTTGTAATGCCCAAGGTAGGTACTGTTGTGTGTATTTACAGAAGATAAAACTGGGCTCAGTGATATGCCCTCTGTTCACACAGTGAATGCAGTCAGAGTGGGAAGTGAGGTCTATTTGATGCCAGAATCTGAGGTGCAGTGTAAGTAGCAGAGGTATCTTCTAGTAGATCTGCTAGTAGGATTGTAGAACCTACAGTAAGTGGTAAGTAGCAATGATGGTACTAAAAGGCTAGTTCTGTGGGGGACAAATGATATCTCTCCCATTAAGTCCCAGGTACCCAGCACCAAGGCTGGCACATTGTTGGGGCTCAGTGGATGCTTTTTTGGTGAATATTAATAAGCAAATCCACTCAGCAATGAAGAAAGCAGTGAATAGATGCATTCCCATCATTCTCAGGAATCTCAGTGGAGAGTAGGGTGAGGGTCATTTACCAAATGACCTGAAGCTTCTTAGGGGTGGGGGGTGGGGACAGAGGGAGTGAGGTCAGGGAATTGGACTTGGCTTTCAAACTGCAGAGCATGGATGAGGATGCGGGGGAGGGGGCTAAGGGGTTTCCGGAGAAGGGTGGGTAGGAATCTCTGGTTTCCCCATAGGGTGTTGGTCCTCTCCTCTGTTGTCGCATTCTAGATTGTCCTCAGGAGACCAGAGGCCAGCCTCGAGGGGAGGGCAAAAGTTCCCTTTACCCACAGCACAGCTGGAGATGTCTCAGGAAGCTCTTCTCCAGCTGTTGTACAGTCCACCCTTTGATCAAAAAAGCTACTCACCTGAACCCAATTAGTGACCTTGAAATCTCGTCAAAATCCCCTTATGAGGAAGTGCTGAGAAAAACCTTTTTTCTGCCGAGGAACTGTGATGACTGGCACCTTAAATTACAATGAAATAAGACAATGTCACTAGATTCTTTAATCATGAATAAGAAATACTAAGTTACTCATGTTTCTCTTTTTGCTTGAGCTTCTAGGAAATTCATCCAGAGCAGCTACATTTTTCTTTATGATTGGATATTTAGAAGCTTAGTCCTGATGTTCTATTTCTATATTGTTGTACTCTGTCATGTAATTTCAGTGGCTCAGGACCTTTTTGTGAAAATAAAATAATGAAATGCAAAGTAGCAAAAGTTGGTATTTATGCAGGCGGGCCTGTATATGAAAAGGGGAGTTGCTGACCCTGCTGGGCACGGTGACCACCAGGTGGCACCAAAGCTTTCTCACAGCCACCTTTAGTGATGCAATTTGGCCTGAAGGATTTCTGTTTTGCCACCATTTCTTGGACTGTGTGGCACACATTTGCATTGGTTTCAGTCCAGCACGCTCTGAGTTTAGTAGATAAAGCTGACCTAAGGGAGCCTAGCTGGCTTGTTTCAGATGCTCAGTTTTAAAGACCACTGTTTTAAATGGGAATAGACAATTCGCAACCAGACTAGGGAGGGAGTGAGTGTGTGTGTGTGTGTGTGTGTGTGTGTGTCCATGAAGCAGCTGTTTTTCCATTCCAGCAACTGGCGGTAGAACCTGTATCACAAAGAGTTTTGGGAGGGGGTCATGGGGCCACTGGGAAAAGGCGACTTCTGCCTAAAATGAATATATTGCTCCTAATTGTAAGCTCATCACTGGACAGTACTTAATCACTATCTCTAAAATAGAAATTGAGTGTTAAAAAAATACACCAAATATGCCAACATTATTCATGTTTGCCATGTTTATTCACTCAGAGAAACTGTCACTTAAAAGACTCATTTAAGTGAACTTCTAAGCCCAAGAGTAGAAAAAAGCCTTCAGTAGAAGCTGAAAGGATGTAATTATCTAGATATCTTTAAATGCAGGTTCTTGACTCCCTCATGAATCTATTTGTTGTGACAAAAAATGTTTCCTTTGAGAATCCATTTTTACTCATGTTGATTTCTCCTGTAATTTTCTCAAGCTTTTGTAGTGTCTGATCAATTGTATTTCCAGAGAATTACAGAGAAGCAGAATCCTACAAATCATAGAGGGGCATTTGTATCTGGGCTAGGAACATGGGCAGTGACGCCTGGGCAGAGGTGGTGACTGTGTAGTCACTTCCACTGCTCTCTTGAAATTGAGACCTGGGATTACTGACCAGAACTGACCATCCACATAGTTCTGAGGACCAGAGGGGGAGACAAACTCCTCAGTTTTATTCATCTTTAAAATTGTCTAATAGGAATCTCATGAGTCTACTCAGGTGCCTCCCACCTGTTGAATTGGAGAAGCTATCATCCGTAGAGCCCCATAAGGGGCTAGAAAGATACCTGCATTTCTGATTTACTTGGGGTTGAAGATGTAAGCCATGGGCTCAAATGTCTTGATCTGTCTTTTACCTGATAAAGGTAAGCACTAGATAAAGGACCTGATAAAGGAATGCACTAGGCATGTAGTCCAACAAGCTTTTGTTAACTGTTCCCTTGCTTGGGGGTACAGGGCTCAAGGTGCACCCTGCACTTTAACCCATTTTCTACAGCCCCACGAGCCCTCCCACCATCACAAGTCTATTCACCCCCATAGGTGACCCAATTGGGGTGACCTATGATGACTTCTGTGGGATTTAGCAGATTACATAGGGAATGTCTGAGAAACATTAGATCTTTAAAGCAGATACCAGGTAGCACTGAAGGTAGGCCATGGTGGGAATGTGAGCAGTAAACTGGGGAACTCTTTATTTGGAAAAGATTCAAATAAGGGATGGGAGGTGAGATATTAGCAAATCCAGGCACTTACGAATATGGCTCCCTCGGGCAATGCTGGGAGGAGGGGGAAGGAGTGCATGGCCAAGGAGACAAAATTCGGTTTCATATAATGACAGAAAGCTAGAGCTAAAAATCTAGATGTCCCCCACCACAGACTAGTCAAGGAGAGAAATAATTTATGGGACAACCTCAATGTTTTTAATTGAACAAATTTATTGAGCACCTAAAGTATACCAGCATCTTTCATAAGAATAATCAAGATTTAGGATCCACCAGTGGGTGTCAGGGACATCCCTCCTCTACCTCCCCACCTCCCGGGGTGAGGAAAATGCTAGTATGTGATAGCCAGAAATGGAAGCTCGGAAGCCAGGGTTTTGTCAACAGTGTCTGTGACACAGTTCAGCGTGCATGGCATGGGGTCGGGGGGACCTGAATGTGGTCGGTAGGGGACTTCTTTCCCTTCTCCCCTGTTTTGGGGGCCCTTGCATTTTCTGTTGACATCCTTTGGGAACATTCTGCTTGGTAACCTAGACTGTGGACTGGGCGGGGTTGGGGGTTGGGATGGATCACTGAAAAAGGGTGAGACCAGAGAGCATTAGTTAGGTTCTAAAGCAAACCTAGGGGTGCATGCGGGTGCGCTAAGCTAAGGGCACTGATTAAGGATGAAGACAGGAGGGGCCATGGCTTGGCAGTTGGTCCCCTCATTTATGTCTCATTGGCTTTTGCTACTCACGAGTTTGCCCACCGTCCTTCGGACACTGCATCATTGCCTCTGTGTTAGTTTTCTCTTAGCATGTTGCTTTTCCTCATTACCCACTGATTAAGTCACATTTCTGTCGGGTGGTGGACAGCTTAATGGGTTTCTAGGGATCATCTCTTCAGAAAGAAGCCCCTCACTGTCCTGAGCCCCGTGGTCATGTAGTCACCACGGAGCCCATTTTCATGGCCTGTAGAATTAGATCTTTTGTTGTTGACTGGAATCTTGAGTCAACCGCAGTCTAGTACAAACTATTCCCCTTGGGTCAAATCTGGCCCCTTTCTGTTCTTTTAAATAAAGTTTTACTTGAACTCAGCCACTCCTATTCATTTACATAACTCTCATGGCTGCTTTCCCTCTGAAATGCTAGAGATTAGTAGTTGTGACACAGACCGTGTGGCTGGCAGAACCTAAAATATGGATTACCTAGCCTTTTCCAATAAAAGTTGCTCACTCGGTCTAGGTTTATAGAAGACCATATTTTCTATTTACTTAAATGGAATCAGAATATCATAATCCAGAGTCCTGGAATATCTGGGATGTCTGGGGCAGGATCTAAGGCCTTCACGACAGGGCTGGCAACAACTGGAGGCTTCATTCAGCTCAAGTCTGATAGCTGGTGATAGCTACTTGCAGGCTGTGCTGGAAAGGCTTCTGAGGTTGTGTCTGGGTACTTCCTGAGGGGTAAAAACTGGGCCATGAGTGATTTAGGCAAAGAGCACCAGAGCGGGAAACAAGCAACACAAACCCTTGGTTTTCTCCTCCAAAGGTAAGTCGCATCCAGGGACAGCTGGGCACTGCCCCCGATGCCAGTGCTTGGCATTACTGAGGTGGGGATTGTAAACACAGCCTTATTGCAGTGGAGGAGAGGTGAGATTTAGATACCATTTATGCTGTGACAGAAAAAGACAACAGGCAGTAGAAGTCATGGCTGGGTTAGACCTCCACTTAAGTCAAGGCTCCTAGGCCCAAGCTGGCTATACACCAGTGTCCATAAGAGCAATTCATGTAAAGCCTGGAGAAGAGGGGGCATTTACTAAACTGTGCAATCAAGATGCCAGTTAAAATATGACAACTTGTTTAAAAGTGAAAAAGGGTGTGATGATGCATGTCTACTGGAGAAAGCAGTCGCAGGCGTGGCTGCTTACACAGCTCTGTCTACAGCTCTTACATTGTTAATTTGTAAAACCAAAGACTCTTAAGTCTACCTACCCAGGAGGTCTAATACCTGTCAGTCTGTAATTCCCATAAACCATTTTTCCTCAGTGATCCAAATAAATACAGGTGGCGGGATGGGTCCTCTCGAGAAACTCACTTATTACAATGACTGTGTTGCTGAAAGGTGTACAAAAATCTAATTTTGGGAACTCAAGTCCAAAAGTCTGACCAAGAGTCTATGACTCATCCTTATGAAGCATATTTGCCACTTTCAGGTAAATCCAGATTTCCAGAAACTGCATGGCTTCAAAGGGAGGTATGGCTGCGGTCTGCTGTGTCTGCAGCTGTGTGATCAAGCCGGCTTCCCCTCTGGAAGTAGAACTTGGGAATTCTCAGGCCACTCTTCCCTGGTCGTGTAAATATCACTGGGGACCCCAGTGAGGTGCACATTGTAGTTGTGCACTAATCTCATACATGCCATTTAATATCTCACCTAAATTCAACATTTTGGCTTCATTTTTCCTTCTCGGCATGAAAAATTGCCCAATCAGTTCTGGTTCTCTTTTCATTAAAAAAAAAAAAATTGCATGAAGTACACTCAACCATATTTCAAATGGCATTGAATATTCAAAAAATATATTTTATGACTTAAGTTAGTTGAAAACTTATTTGCATAAAAATGCTAGTATTTTCCCACTGAGCCCTTAGAAATAGGCCACCTCTCAGGTAAGAATGGGTGGATGGCAGAGGTACTAACAATCTCCATAAAACAGTAGATTCCAGACAGACCTGGGGAAGTGGGGCTGAAGACATGGCAGCAGCAGGCCCCAGCGGGGCGGTGAGCCCTGAGCCTGTGTGTCTGAGTTTGTGTGTTTGCAAAGCAAGAGTAGAGTGTTCAGATGTAGAATTCTTCCATGACATTGTCCCCAGATCCAGACAACACTGGGGCTGGTGGGATGTCTCTGCCAGTCTCCTCAGCTTTGGGAGCATGACAAGGGAGCTCTGGGGGTGTCTCTGTCAGTGAGGAGGTGCTGGGAGCTGGGGGACCAGCAACAGTTGTCGCCAAAGAGCTGGAAGGTCCTTTGGTGAAGAAAGGGAGGGAGGCCCAGGAGGGCTCGGTGCTCACGCTGCTCCCGGCGGGCAGCGGACCGTCTCTGGAATCCCTGTGCCTGGAGGAGAGGCTGGTGCATCTCTTGGCGGGGAGGGGTGCTTCCACGGCGCTGCAGAACCTACTGGGTGCAGAATATGCAGAGACCACAGAGAGGTCTGAGGCAGAGAGCCGTAGACCCGTGTCTACATCCGTCTCCTGGGCTCCCTCTAAATCATCGATGGAGAGGGGGTGGCTGTGCCCAAACTCTGATGCCCTGTGCCTGGTGGTACCTGTGTTTGAAAACCACTGTGGTACAGCTGGGGAGGGATCTCCTGTAGGCAAACAAAACAAGGACTTGCTTCGCTGGAAAGACCAGGGAAGGCTGGGAGGGGTGCTGGCTTGTCTGGCGGCTTCCTGCTGCCCAGTAGGCGGGACCTTCTGGCTGCGCCCTGGGTGTGGGCGGTTCTGCAGGGGCTGCTGGCCGCTGCCTGGAGTGTTGCTCAGTGCGATGGCACCTGGAGAAGGTGTGGAATGAGGTTTCTTTCCTGAGGAGTGGGGCCCTCTGCTGGGTTTAGGAAACTTCTGGTGTACCCTTTGTGCCTGTAGGGGACAAGAGAATATATCGCATTAGTGTAGGACTGGGGGGCCACCTGGGGGTGGGGGTTCATTGTTAAATGCATCATGAAACTTGCTTGCTGATAACTGGAGACTTCCAGCAATGTTGTAGCAACACATTACCAGAAACACTAAACCAAAGAGACACGTAGCAGAGTTTGGGGAATACAGATCCCCAAACTTCTCAGTTGGTGACATCACTGAGCCTAGGAGGAGAGGTGGCCCCTTGGCACAGTTGGGAATAATACTTCCAGGACAGAGGGGTTCATCAGATTAGCCACAAGAGTGAGGGCCAGGCTGGGCATGACAGGAAACAAGAATGGCCGTTAAATGCAAAAAGAATGCTTGCATGGTTTCTCTCTCTTCAGCCAAAGCACTGAGGTTCTGGGGATGTCACTGATGAGAGCACGGAAGGCATCAGGCTCGGATGTGAATGGACCATTTCAGGTCAGGTCAACACTTCCCTGCAGTGCCGCGGGGTTGCCGACCCAGGGCGCCGTGGTCAGGGCGGTGAGGGTTTGTCAGGAGATCAGTGTTGGCTTACCTGCTCCTCGATATTTTGCATTTCAGAAACTCAGTACAGGAAAGGGAGTTGCTGACTGTGAACTGACCCTGCGGATGCCCTGGGGTGGGGGCTGGGAGGGCAGTGTCACCCTCACCCCCTCTCGGCCCACCTGGTCTCCTCCATCCCCCCTGCAGCACCAGGGCTCTGTTTCTACTGCATGGAACTGGGGACTTTATTCCAATTCACATTTCCCCCTGGGTCTGCTGCTGATTCTCCCTTTGATCCAGCTTAGTGCCCAAGCCTACTTTACCATGCAAATTTTCAATTAAGTAATGGACTTGGGGACAGAATGTCTGGCTCTATTTAGTACAGGGTTATCTAATTTATGCATCCTAAATAAGAAGTTCTGACTGCAGTTAAAGCGGTATTTCCTGGAAGCCAGCAGGCTGAGACACTGGCCCCTCGTACACAACACACACCCAGCCTCTCTGTAAACAGCAGCCACTGTTTTAGTTCAAGGTAATATATATTCCTGAGTACCCAATACAGATAATGGAGGCAGGGCTACAATGAGGAGGACTCAGTCTTTGACCACATGCGAATCCTGTTTCATCCAAAGGATGTAAGACAAAAAGAATGACTCAGACAAGACAATGAGATGACAGCTGCAATAAAAGGCTCTGAGGGAGCGACCTCACTCCCCAGCAGAAACAGAGGCGGCTTCTGTGGAGGAGGCCCTACAGGTGCGTCTTTGAGATGGCAGCTGTGCTCCTGGTGGATGGCTGTGCTCCCAGAAGAGGCTGTGTTGGGGAGTGAGACCATCACTTGCCAAGAGTGACTACTGGCAGGTAAGCAGGGGGTGCATGGGGGACAGCAAGCATTGCTGGTGTGGTTAGAGTCCAGGCACATGAAAATCAGCAATGGAAGGCCAAGGTGGGAATGGAGTGTAGTGCCACATTGATCAAGGTGATCTTGACCCCTGAGGTGAGAAACCGATGTTATTTATCCTCCACCTGGGGTTGTGTTCAGTACTATGTTTCTTCTATATGACCACTCCTTTTGCAAGAGGGTGGTCCTCAGGAAGGGGGAGTGTCCCAGGACCCCACCTCCACCTCAGGCCAGAGAGAGCCAGGACGCCTAGGACTACAATTCCCAGAATGCCATCATCACCGAAGGAAGGATGCTGAGGACTGAGGGTGGAGTTAAGCAATGGTTTTGGGGATTTAAATACCTGAACTGTGAGCTTGGGGGGGTGGCGATCGGTCCGTGGTGTGGATTGAGGAGAATTTTCCTGAGTAGGCGAGAAGAGTCCAGCTCAGCAAAACTGGTAGGACGTTTTTACCAATTTATTTCTTTATCTTTTCTTTTCCCTTTTTGTAAATAAATCCTTTTTTATTTATTTTATTGTGTGTGCCTGCATTTGAGTTTTCAGGTCTCTTTTAAGCTCACGGGTGAGAACCCAGACAGGCACCCCACAGGGTTACCCTGTAACACTTTCATTGATTTCTAAGACCTTTACTTGCTTAATTTCAGGCACTTCTTAATCCTCTAAACACTGAGACTAACTCTTTGAGTGAACATTACCTGAGGGTCTTTTATGAAGTCTCTGAAGTGTTGTGCTTAAGCTGTGAATAGCTACTTGAGGAGTGCTGAGTGCTCTCTTCCACACTGGCATTATAAATCCCCATGTGCTCTTTGATGTTAGAAAAAAGTTATTTTGGGTAGACATTGTCTAAGCCCCTAACAATTAACGATACAACATTCAAGTGTTATAAAGTGAGCCACGATGACAAGATGAGTAGCAATATATGGAGCATGTTTTGGGGCACAAAGGAGGCAGCATGGGGGAAAGGGAAGAAAAGTTTGCCTTGGGAAGTCATGCATAGACAAAATCTTGGAAGTAGAAGGGGCGTTTGCCAACTGGAGGGGGTAGCAAAGAAGGACAGAAAGGCACAGAAGCGTCCTGAGCAGAGTCTGGGGGCATGAACCACAGCAGGAGGTAAGTCCTTGAGAGCAAAAGGGGCCCTGAGTCATGTGTGAAGACCTGACAGCAAGATGGTGATCTGGCCAGATTTGTGGCTGTGGAGCGGAGGAGATGGGTTGGAGGGGGACATTCTGGAGGCAGGGAGACCACGTGGGAGATACCATAGAATTCTTTCATTTTTGAAGATTCCAGACAAGTGAATCACATTTTCATTTACTCACTTGAGTTTCTCTCAGTCACTGACCCTGATATTCAGGAATTTATTTCTAGGGGTCCTCTACCCAGCATACCCCATCCTCAATCTTCAGTCCCCACATTCTGTGTAGGGGTGTGCATGTGTTGTGCTTGTCCCTGTGACTTGCTGCCCCTCTCTGCCCTGCTGTCTGCAGCACATTGAAGTTCCCAAGTCACTCTAAGGGTGGAGTTTAAGGTGCAGAACAGTGATTAGGGACACTTCTGCCCTTAATTATAACTCTGTCCTGAGTTATAGATCCTTAACAAATGTGATGCAGAGTGCTTCTAGCACAGGTTATAGCAGGGTATAGTGTGGTCCTTCTGAAGAGCATGTTCCACAAGGCATTCTCACTGTAAGACTGGAGTTCAGAGTGGCTCGATTGTGGGGGGCCGGTTCCAAGCAGAGTGGTTCATCTTGGGCTGCAGGTCGCTCACAGGGCATGCTGCTGTGCGCCTCAGGCCCCCAACTCCAAGCAGCCCCCTGGCTCTGTGCTGCACTGCTCTGCGTAGCGACCTGGCTTCCCCGCACAACTCTGTGCGCGCAACCTTGCTCAGCGCGACACTTAACAGGAGCTTTAGCATGAGCGAAGTCACACCTTCAGGATGGGGTACGGAGCAACCTGAGAAGGCCCAGGTGTGCCTGAGGGGTCTCACAGTTGGGGTGCTGTGACAAACTAATTTCGCAATCTCTTGAGTTTGGCTAAATGAAAGAAAAAAATGCATCCTGATGCTCTTTAGAAAAGGAAGTACTTAGTTATGGAGTTGCTTCCAGCAGAGCCCATGTTTATCAGTTAAAATTTCTCTCTTCTCCAAAGCCCAGTTTCCCTGGTGCCTGCTATGACTTTCTTACTTGGTAAGTGTGTGCTACCCTCTAGTTTCCATCTCTGGAGTCTTATTTGGGAGTATGTGCTCGGTCTGAATCTGCATGAAGGAGGAAGTCTCTAAGGGTGTTGCTTTGTGAGAAGCTTAAGTCTAGGATTGCATGCAAGGAACTCTGAGGGGACATCTGAGTCTGACCACTGTCAGGGCAGAGGAGCGTTAAACTGATTTAAGATCAGACACAACTGGCAGAGGATGAATACTTGGTAATTTTGCAGAAATTTTTGTCACTGTTCTTATCTTTTACTGAATCATGAAGGTGGGAGTACAGATAAATCCTAAATTCTGCTGTGAAGAAAGGTGACACCTAGTCTTTTTTACCATAGGGGTCCCTATATGCACTGGGAGATGCCTGCCAGGCAGGGGGCGTTCCAGCTGGCACAGTGCTGGCAGGATCTGGGGTGGGAGCTGGAGGATGGTGCTCTTTGTGAACAAGCCTGCTGCGGATCTGGTGGTGATCTCTAGCTCTGCCCAGAGGCAGAGACGTCAGCTTCTGATAGTGGGGTCTTGTGTGACCTAAAGAAACTCACCTATGCAAAGGATGGAGTCTGTTTCTGTGCCCTTCCCTGGGGCGGCTGTGTCTGGCTTCTGTAGCTGATTTGTCTGATCTGACCAGGAACACTAGAGGCACAAATGAATCATTTTAGGTGTTTCAGGACATTCTTTGCAGGTGTCCCTTCTAGAGTGAAACAACTCCCTGTGCCCTCCTCCATGAGGGAACCCCCCCCGCCCCCGGCCTCAGGGAACACCTTCTGGAACTTCTGCAAGTGACAGCAGCAATGTACCTTGGGGTCAGCTTCCTTTCCTTCTCTGGGAAGCACTGCTGGCCAGCTGACTCACTGGACTCCAGGGTGTCCCTCTTTCTCTAAGAAACAATGCACCAGAAAGGAACCTGCTTAAGGCAACCAGCCAGGTGATCTGAGTTTGTCTCGAACCACCAGACACTAATAGGCAGGAGTGCTCCTGCAGCTTTGAGCACAGGCAGCGTGCAGTTGGGAGGTAAAGTGGCCGGAGGTAGGGCTCTCTGGGATATGGCTGTCAGTAGGCTCATTCCCTGGCACAGGGATCGGATCCCCAGTGAAGGGGATTCCGCCCTGCCGTGGTGCCCCAGTGTCTCAGTCAGGGAGTTCTCGCCTTCCTACCTTCTCTTTCTGAGAAAGACCATGTCCTCGTGTTGTCCTTGGCAGAAACCTCACCAGTGTGATATTGTGTGCTGTGTAACAAGCCAGCAACGGGACTTACAAAAATTAGGAGCAGTCTCAAGGAAATTGGACAATGGTTTCACATGACTATCAGACTTTTCCTCTAAAGAAAAACATACTTTCTTCTCCTTTCACTGTTCTCTGGGTTGTTTTCATATGTCCACTAAAAATAAGGCACACAGTGTGCTTGTTTTTTTTTTTTTTTTTTTTTACTGAAGTAATAATTAACATATTAGCTTCAGGTGTATAACATGATCACAACAAAACTTGTTAACAACTGACACCACACTAGTGACTACAATTTTTTCTTCTGATGAGAACTTACAACATCTACTCTTAGCAACTTTCAAATATGCAATACATATGATATATCACATCCCCAGGACTTACTTATACATGCAAGTTTGTATCTTTGACTCTCTCTACCCATTTTGCTGGCCCCACACCTCTTCCTCTAGCAACTATCAATTTATTCTCTGTAGAGATGCTCTTTTTCTTTCCAAGATTTCACATGTAAATGAGGTCATGTTTGTCATTCCCTGACTTAGTATAATGCCCTGAAGGTCCATGTGTGTTGCCAAAAACAGCAGGATTTCCTTTTTTATGGCTGAATATTATTCCATTGAGTATATCTGCCACATTTTCTTTATCCATTTCTGATGGACGCTTAGATGTTTCTAATCTTTTGCAAATAATGAGTCAGTAAATGTGGTTGTGTAGATAATCTTTTGGACTTACTATTTTCATTAGCTTTGGATAAAGACCCAGAAGTGGGATTGCTATATCAGAGTATGGTAATTTATTATTATTATTATTTTTTGGCCCTATTGATTTTTCTCTTCTCCTTAAAATGCTCTTGTCTTGGCTCCTGTGACAGCCTACAACATATCTGGTTGCTCCTTTCCCTATGTCATGTTTAGCCTCCTCTACTCAAGGGCTGTTGATATTCAAGATTTGATCTTTACTTCCTCTCTCTTTAACTCACATCTCTAGAAAGAGTGAGGTTTACTGTTTCCTTCCCCACCACCCTACCAACCATTGCTTATATCCCTCCCACTCCCTCTTAGCTGCAGAACCCTCAGTGTTCACTGATGTCCACTGGCTTTTGAAAGTATCTTGTGTTATTGAATTGTCCACTGTGTGAATGTTCAGCATTTTTATTATTTTGATTTGCTTTACTACACACAATTCTCTCAAATTCCCTCCATTTTGTTGAAAATGACTGCATTTCATTTTTCCTATGGCTGCAATGTACTCCATAGGATACAGTTGTCTATTGGTGTATATTTAGGAGCTTTCATGTCCTGTCTATTGTAAAAAATGCTGCTTCGAACACTGTGGAACATTTTTGTGCTAATGGTTTCATGTTCTTTGGGTAGATGCCTAGGAGTGGGATTGCTGGGTCATATGGTATTTCCATTTAAAATTTTAAAAAGTAAATCTAGATTGCTTTCTGTAATATTTGTACCAGTTTATAATCCCACCAACAGTGTAATAGGGGTCCTCTTTCTCCATATCCTCTCTGCACTTGTTGGAAGTATTTTTAATATGTGCCATTCTCATGGCTGTGAGGTAGCCTTACTGTGGTTTTAATTTGCATCTCTCTTATTACAAGCAATGAAGGACACTTTTTCATCTATCAACTGGCCTTCTAGATATCCTCTTTGGTGAACTGCCTGTTCATATCTGCTGCCCATGTATAACTTTAATTGAAGTGTGTGATTTAAAAAATATAATCTTGAATATTAACCCCTTACCAATTACTTATATATTGTGTGAATATTTTCACCCCTTTGATAGGGTGTCTTTTTAATCTTGAATTTTCTTTTGTGATATAAAAGCTTTTGAACTTGAGGTAATTCCAATTGCTTATATTTGCTTTTATTTCCTGTGCCATAGTGGTCAAGGCAACAACAGTATCTTTATATATAAATCTTTAATCTATTTGGAGTTTGTGTTTGGGGCTAGCGTGTGCTCCAACTTCATTCTTTCATGTGTGGCTTTTCCCAGCACCATTGACTGATGAGATTGTCCTTTCCCCATGGTATGGTTCTAGCTGCTTTATCATAGATTAGGCACTGATATATGTTTGGATTTATTTCTGGGCTTTCAGTTCTATTCCACTGGCACATATACCTATTTTTGTGCCAATACCATATTGTTTTTAGTACTGTTGTTTTATAGTAAGGTAATGTGATATCAGACAATATGGTACCTCCATTTCTCTCCTTTTTTCTCAGGATTGGTTTTGCAATTTGATGCCTTTTGTGATTTCATATAAATTTCCATAATTTTTGTACAGTTTCCTTGGAAAATATTGCAGGTATTTTGATAGAGATCATGTTAAATTTATCACTTAGGCAGGTCAGTCACTGATTATATTGATTCTCCCCATTGACAAGCAGCGGAGGCCTTCCCTCTCTCAAACTGCTACATCCTGGTTGGCACTCCAGGTGCATCCCCTGGCTCATGCCTTCTCACTATGTCAGTGCGACATGGTATGTGGGGCTGTTGACCCAGCTACAGGGTGGTGGATGGGTACAGTTAAAGCCGAAATTGTGGTGTGCTGGTGGTAGTATACTCTGGGCCCTTGCCAGTCATGTTATGCTGCCACTGTGTGAGCTATAGGTATGTCCAGGCAACATGCACAGCTTGTGGGGTGTGGCGGTAACTTGAAGAGATTCTGGCAGTAGGTGGTGATGTGTGGAAGTTTTTGGGTGCTGGGTAGTGATACATGGTTATGTTTTCAGGTGGGTGGAGATGTCAGCAGAGCTTCTTCAGCCTCCAGCAGATTCTAACATGGCATCCCTGGGCTGGAATTAATAAGGTTGCATGACAGTTACAAGAAGGCTTGTCAGTGTTTCTGACCTAGGTGTGGGGGCGTTATCCCAAAAGTTTCCTACCGCTCAGATGTGGTAAGTGTGGTAAATGTGTGTTTTTCACTTAAGATTTGGGTGGTTTATATACTGGTGGTACTGTGCCAAGTTTCTAGATGAGAATCTGTGCATGAGATCTTTTTTTTTAAAGATTTATTTATTTATGCATACAAGAGCTCGGGTGTAGGCCAGAGGTGCAAGGCGGCAGTGAGAGGATTCATCGCAAGACAGAGTGGGGGGCAGAACACGCAGATTGAAATACACTGCTGAGAGGAACAGTGGGAGAGACAGGAGAGGCCTGCTGAGCCACGTGGGTCAGCTCCCTGGCCAGGGATCGAACTTGTGCTGCAATGGCCACAGATAACTTCATATTGCTGCGACTTAACCCCCTGCACCACCAGGAAGGTCCCTGTGCTTGAGGTCTTTAAGAGCAGGTTCTTTGTTCCCTGTCAGATTAGATTCTCCTTGGTGTTTTTGCCACCAGCCCTGAATGCTGGGACTCTAATGTGCTGTGCAGGATCAGAAGGTTGGGATGCCTGATGTAGGGCTAGCACTCCTCACACCCTGGAAAATTGTTCTGCATACTTAGAGTCCCTCCTGACTGCAAATCTCCACACCTGGGATGGGACATCTTCAGAAAGCTTATCTCTGTCTTTCCTGCCTGTCTCAGTTGTCATTTTATCCTTTGTGTGGATCTCTATTTGTCTGGTTTTCAGGTCCTCTTCCTTGAAAATTATTCCGTGTCATTAGAGATTTGTTCTGTCCATGGCAAAGGTGAATTAAGGTTCATTTTTAAGTGGTTTTTTTTTTAACTTTTGAATTGTATGAGTCCTTTGTGTTTCTATATTAAGCATTCATTGGATGTGTACATTTTGCAGCCATTTTCTACTGTTCCACACCTTGCCTCTTCATTTTTTTTTAAAATTTAGTTTGATGTAGCCTCTCTAGTTTGTTTTTGCTTTTGTTGACTTTGTTTTTGGAGTGAGATACAGAAAATCATCACCAAGGAGATTACTATCTATGTTTTCTTTTTGGAGTCTTTTTTTTTTTAATAATACATATTTTTATTGTTATTTATGCCTTTTACATTTTGCATTCCCCTTGGGTAGCCCACCACCAATTCACCCGTGATCCATCTCCATGGTCCCTTGTGTTCTTTTCTATTCTTTTTGGAGTCTTAAGGTTTCAGTTTTAATTCATTTTGAGTTATTTTTGTGTGTGGTATGAAATGGTAGTCCACTTTCATTCTCTGGCTTGAGGGAATCTAGTTTTCGAGGCATTGTTTGGTGAATAGTCTATCCTTTCCCCATTATAGATTCTTGGCTCTTTTGTCAAAAATTAACTATATATGGATGGTTTATTTTTGGGCTCTCTTTTTCCATTTGTCTGAGTCTGTTTTTATGCTAATACCATACTCTCATTACATAGGTTTGCAACATAGTTTGAAACCTGTCTTAACTGTTCATTTTTGTTTAATATTTAGATTTTTTAATTTTTTATATATATTTTTATTGTTATTTGTCTTTTACATTTTGTATTCCCCTTGGGTAGCCCACCACCAGTTCACCCGTGATCCATCTCCATGGTCCCTTGTGTTCTTTTCTATTC